>JAIFZK010000009.1:19935000-19942500 GCA_027481765.1 Tenualosa thibaudeaui
TGTGTGTGTGTGTCTGTGTGTGTGTGCACGTTTGCTGAAGGAGACAGATGGAGGGCGTGATAGGGTGAGAAAAGGGGTACGAAATGATGAAGGGAAGTAGAGAGAGGGAGCACAGGAGCAAGGATGTTTGTGTGTGTGTGTGTGTGTGTGTGTGTGCGTGTGCGTGCGTGCGTGAGAGAGAGAAGGAAGAAGGTGTGAGGTGAGTTGTTAAATAAACGTGGGGTAAAAATGCCACTGGAACACTAAGGGGATTTTTCAGAGTTCAGGGAGAGTGTGCACGTATGAGCGTGCACGTGAGCGTGCATGTGAGAGTACTTGCAGCTGTCTTTAAACACAAGTGATATCTACATATTATATTTTTATTATTTCAAATGACTAAACACAGACCAAGCAAAGCTCATTTTAGCGGAAATATTATGTCACATATTTAGAAGCAACACATTTTTAAACCCTACTTTAATATGGTCCGTGCATACCTACTCGTTGCCTAAAAACACATTTTATTTTATTTATTTATTATTCTAAGACACAGGGATGTGTGTGTGGACTTTTATGAATAGTACATAGATTATTCTAAGACACAGGGATGTGTGTGTGGACTGTTATGAATAGTGCATAGATTGTGTGCAGCAGTTGCATAACTTACTGTTTCCTGTGTCCCACAAAACTGGTCCAAACTATCTAGTGTATTCTAAATGCATTACGTGTATATGTTTGTGTATGCCTATTTAGGGGCCTGTGACAACCAGAGCTATGGAGCACAGCTCCATCTGTTAGAAAGAAAGGAGGTTAATGGTGCCACAGAATAAGGGAGGTGGGCTTTGCTCTTAAAAGCTACCCCCAACCCACCCTCCAATCTCCCCCTACCACTACTCTCTCTCTCTCTCTCTCCTGTCCTCTCACCTCCTTAATTGCAAGTCCATTTTAAAACGACAGATTTATCTTGCTTCTGGCGTTGATAGTGCACACTTCAATTCATTTTATTCCTCTGCTGAAAAGAAAGGGAGAGAGGGAGAGTAGAAGAGAAAGAGAGTGCGTATGTGTGCGCATGTGTATGTGTGCACACGTGTGTGTGTGTGTGTGTGTGTTGGGGGGGTGGTGGTGAAAGGCCGGCCCGTGACATTTACAAAGTGCCCCCGTTCTGTCTACAGTCACCGTAATGCACACGAGTAATGATACAGTGTGAAACCTGGCTTACAGGCGTGCATGTGTGCACGTGTGTGTGCATCTGTTTGTGTGTATGTGCATACGTTTTTGTGAATTGCATAGTGTTTTTTTCTCATGCATGGGTCAGGGCTGCACGAGTGCCACACAAAGAAATCATGTCAGGTTAAAGTGGGCCTACCAAGTGCTTGCATCCTGAATACACACACACACACAAATACACACACAAGCCCAAAAGTGCTTAGTGCACTTCTCCATCCGAAAGGGGTCCAGCACGCCCCCTCAATAAACTCAGAGTGGTGATAAATGTCTGTGAGGGGAAAGCTGGACAATGAGATATGACTATAGCATAATGCAAAAAACTGCCCTTCCCCAATCACATCATCTAAGAAAACAACAAGCAAACAACACGCAGAGATTAGAAGAAAAGAGAGATGAGTGAGTGAGAGAGTGAGAAAAAGAGAGAGAGAGAGATGTAGCCACGACAAAACAGTCACACACAAAAAAGCGGGCAAACAGATAGATAGAAATATAAATAAATAATACATAAACAAGGCGAGAGCTGAAAGAGAAGTGCTTGTTTTTTTTCTCCTTCTCTTTCTTTTCTTTCCTTTTATCTGGCCGTTCGACCCCATCAATTATTCAACACCTCGGCCCTTTCATACGCCTCCCCTAAAAATAAAGACAATAAAACGTTTGGGAAGAAAGACGAAGAAGACGGGAAAGGAGAGAAGGGGAGAGAGAGAGAGAAAGAAAAAAAAACATACTTTCATCAGCAACAACAAAAGGAGTGCGAACGGAAAAAGCACCCGAAGTCCATCAACTCTCTTTGCAAAGCTCTCAACAAAAACAGGCAGAATGCAGAAAAGAGAGAGAAAGAGAGAGAGAGAGAGAGAGAGAGAGAGAGAAGGGAATAACAGAGAGGTTAATGCTCAAATGTAAAAAGCAGCTTTTAAAAGGTAGAATAGAATGTGTGGCTTGTGACTTGTGAAGTGACACTAACGCGAGGGTGCATTTGTCATTGCGGATGGCCGCCGCCTCTCTGTGAAGGTCTCCTCTTGCGTCTCCTAATGGACGCTGTCTGAAGCCCACTGTCATTGGCATCAAATGGTGGAAAGCAGTCATGCACCAAATGCATTGTAGGCTTTGCAATGGTTGGATGGTGCAGTACTCCAAAGTGCCCCCTTTCACCCCAGTCTGGCCAACTCAACTCAACTCAACTCAACTCAACTTCCTGCCTGGATGTCTTCCCATGACCGCTTAATTGGCATGCTTTTTTCTTACCGATCCATTTTTATCTCATTTACTTTTTCCTCCTCTTCCTTTTCTTTTCTGTGTCTCTCTCTCTTTTCTGTCTCTCTCTCTCTGCACTCTCCCTAAAATCTGGTACCTTTATGAAGGGTGTTTCTGGTTCATTTTACCGGGGTTTAAAAAGTCAAAAAGGCTCCTTCCCTCTCTCTCCTCCAAAGGCCTTTTCTCTGTAGCTTTCCTCCTCTTCCCTTCATCTGGATGGACAGCTGTCCTGCCCCAGCCTCTCCTTCTCTGCTCTCCTCTTTGGGTGCTTCATCCCTCTCCCCCATGGCACCTCCTCCTCCTCCTCCTCCCTCTCTTCCTCCTCCAGCTCCACCATCTCCTCCTCATCTCTCCTCCTCCGTTCTCTCATTTAGTTGTTGATTTTGATCTTCTTTTTCCCTACACAAGTGCACACACACCACAGTATCCTACTGAATATTCAAAAGCAGCCAATTAAGAAGCAGGCCGACTGGATGCTGTCCGCACTCTGGCCGAAGACTGGAAAGATCACTGCCTCCCACCCTCACCCACCCACTTTCTCTTCACCATTTCCTTTTTTATCATATGATCAAGGCAATCAAATCATTACAGTAATGACCAGGTATGTTTTTCAAAAGACAGGATGTGCACTCATTATATCCTGCGTTTGGATTTGGAGGTGGGCGTTCTGTTGTGCACAATGTTAATTAATTACAGTTGTACACACAGCGAAATCATTAATCAGGCAGGTACTGTACCAGGCAAAGTCTTTATGATATAGTGAGGGTGATGAGACCATTGACCCATTTTTTCCCCATGCATTCCCAAGTGATTATAGTGTACCCACAGCATGTGGGCTTGCACTAAAACGTAATGACTTAAGAGGCTGAGCACAGGATAGGAGTACTCTTGACTGATCATGCACAACAGAGAGCTTATGACACACAAACAGGTATTTCAGCAGAGATTTCAACACATTGTGTTTTAGAACGAGTCAAAAATATGTCACTAATGACAGACATATGACTGAGCGTGACAGAGCGTGAAAGGACTGAGTAGAGTAAGGACTGAGAGGAGGAGAGAGAAAAATGGAGGAAGAGTCAAGGTCACTCAAAAATGATTCACTCAAAAATGCATTAACTATTAAAAACGGAAGGCTACTAAAAAATACCTAAAAAACAGACGTTGTCATCTTTGTGACTACCCTCCTCAACTACAAATAATCCCCGGCGGGCAACACTTCCCGTCATATCTCCGACCGGGGCCCCTCTGTCGCGAGGGCCGTACCCGCGGCAACCTGGGCACGCATTAAAACCAGGCACGGAAAAAGCAAAGCCAACGTGGAAGCCATAATGAGTGTAACCCAGTCTAACAGGAACAGGCCAATGTTCATTATTTTCCCCCAAAGATGAAAGCATGACAATAAAAAGAAAGGAGGGAAGAAAGTGTGCATGAGAGGCCGTCTGTCGGAGGGAAGTTTGAACGCGGGGGTCCATTTATTATATTTTAATGGTCGCCAGTGAAGCTAAATGACTCCGGCCTGGGGAAGACGGCTCGGAGCATAGGAATGTGCATAAGTGGGTTTTGCCTGGTTCCGTCTGCCAGGCCCTTGGCCCTTGCCATTAAAAAAAAAAAAGAAAAAAAAAAAACAGGAAATAGAAATGTGGCGGTCTCGCCAGTCTCTCTGTCCCATGGTTCACAGGAACCAACCTGTCCATCTTCTCAGCAAACTAAAGCTGGTGTTAGTGATGAGTGCTGTGTGCTGAGGCACTGAGTGTGTAGTGACTGTGGCACAGACAGGACATTAGCCTTAGTGATGATTTTGCCTTGCTTTGATCACACTGAAAAGTTGGCTAGAATTAGATCAATTACATATGGGGACTTATATATTATTCTATAACGGCATGTAATAATCATACATGTTTTAATAGGACTGTTCCATATGGGTGAGCCTGTTGTACTACCTCAAGTGTGTATTCAGAATGACTTTCTGTGGAGAGGATCTGGGGAAGAGGAGGTGTCGGGCACTGCAGGTGATTCTGTCTGTGTAAACATCAAGAGCACACAGCACTCCGGAGATGAGGAAGCTCTGAACGCTGGGACATCGACGACATGTTACAGATCCAACTGAACTCAAATCAAACAAGAGAAGTCAGAGGCGCAATTTTACTTCTCTTTTTTTTAGAAAAACACACACACAAACACTTCCTGATGGAAGTGTGTTTTCAGGACACACAGCTCACACAGCTGTGATAATCCATTACCATACTACTGATAGCAGCTTTCCTAATTAGGTAGTTTTGCTTCCAATTGACTTCAGAAAACAAACGCATTTCGAGGCAAAATTTTCTGATTGCTTTCAACCTGAGAGTGTTGAGAAAACATAAGCCAGGCCGATGTGGCTAATAAAACTCTGGGGAGAGCAGAGACCTTGCTGCCGAGGATCTGGCTGGCTTTTTAACTGACACGGTGCAATCCATTAATGGCCCCTGCTGCTTGTACAAAATGCCCCAGCACAAGAGCGGTGGTGCTTTACTTTGCATCAAAGCACCGGGGAGCCCTCGCACTTAAGTTGGGTACATGGGAAACAGAGAAGGTACGTGTCTGTGTGTGTGTGTGTGTGTGTGTTTGTGTTTGTTTGTGTGTGTACATGTGTGTGTGTGTGTGTGTGTGTGTGTGTGTGTGTGTTTGTGTTTGTTTGTTTGTGTGTGTGTATGAGTGTGTGTGTGTCAATGTGTGTTTGTATTTGTGTGTATATGTGTGTGTGCGTGTGTGTATGTTGTATAAAGACATAAACAAGAAAACAAATTAGCAAGAGTGCAAAACATCTAAACATAGAAGAGAGCGAGGAGAACAAGCATGTGAAAGATGAGTGAAAGACCAGTGAGAGGAGGACACAGAGAAGATAAAAGGATAAAGGAAGGGTTAGAGACCTGTGAGGGGTGGACACAGACAAGATGCAGAGAAAAGATGAAAGGAGAAAGGATGAGGACAGACAGGAAGAGGAAGAAGAAAGACTGAAGACTGGAAGAGAGGATAAAAGAGGAAAGAAAAGGATAAGAATAAGACAAGTGGAGGGGTGAGGGGAGGAGAAAAAGAAAAAGAAAGACGGGCACAAGAAAGGGACAAAAGAAAGGACAGACGAGCAGAAAAGAGGTGATGAGAAAGATGACAAAAAAGAGAATGAAGAGAAGAAAGGAGTGTGAGAAGAGAGGAGAAGAGAAGAGAAGAAAAGAGGAGAGAGGAGAAGAAAAGATAAGTGAAAAGAAGAGAGGAGAAGAGAAGAGAGGAGGAAAGCACTGGCCTGGCCCTCCTGTTAGTTTGACAGGCTGTAGTGGTGGATGCTGATGAATATGCGGAGATGAAAATGAACCCTAATGAGAATTCCTTTCCCCCAATTAGCCAGAGAGGGGGGAGACGGCGAATATTAAGTGGGCGAAATACTGGGTCAACGCTTCTGCCCTCCACCTGGGCACCGGAGGGAGATAACAGAGCGATGCAGGTATCCCACGGGAGGAGAGGAGGGGAGAAGAGAAGAGAGAGAGAGGAGGAGGAAGAAGAGCAAGATGGGGAGAAAGAAGACCAGAGAAAAAGGAGAGGGGGTGTGTGTCAAAGGGGGACCAAGAAGTAGATGAATAAGTTTGAGAGGTTAATATCAAGTAACTTAAAAGCTGGTGTGAAGTTCAAAGAGATAATAAAACAGACAGAAAGACTGTTGTGACTGTTGTGAATATGTTGTGAATATGTTGTGAATATGTTGTGGATGTGTGAGTTGGTGTGTCAGTTTATTTTTGTGCTTGAGGTTTCATCAAAGTGAATAAACAAATGAACTTAAGCTATATGGCATTGGCCTCACAACACCACCATACACAAAGTAGTGCTGCTGGGTTGCTGGAAGTCTGTGCAACCTTCAGGATACCACATGTGGGCAGAAAAAGGGTGTGTGGACAAATGGCACGAGACCGATTCATTCAGGCAGACATTCAGAACCAGAGCAGAACCAGAGCACCTGTCAGTGCATGAACACATGGGGAGAGAGAGAGAGAGAGAGAGAGACAGAGAGAGAGAGAGAGAGAAATGAGAAGACCACAGAGATGCAGGGAAGAGAGTGAGAGAGAAAAAAAAGAGAGAAAGAGAAGAGGCGAGACTCATCCATCACGCATTCCTTCGTCAAAAAAGTGCCGCGACTCGCGGGGTGACTTTCAATCGCTGTGACCTTGCCCTAAATTATCCCACCAAACTCCAAGCAGATCTCGCTACTGTTACTGTACTTTCCACGGGAGCTTTGCTTTTAGAGGGGATTTTCTTTCACTCCCCTCTTTTATGGCCAAGTGGACTTAGTGTGCAAGTGCCCCGATAGCTCCAGTCAGTGCTCTCTTGTCTGGTGTGGCGAGGCGCTGCTCTGGGCTGCGGTTTAATTAAACCATCACAAACGCGCTTAGAACAGCAATCAGCCTAATGATCAAAAAGGGTCTTCAAAGCTGCACGGATGGTCCCTTTAGCGCATTTGAGGGAAGCGCTCTCTAGCATAAACAAATACGCATCAGAACTAACAACAACAAAAAAAATAAAAAGAGGCCTTTTAAAATACAATAAAAAAACGAAAAAGACGAAAAGGACGGCTTATACTGCTGCGTGTTTACTTCCCAGGCGCAGTTCAACAACGACAACAGAACAAGCACATCTGTCACCAGCAAAGTCCTCAGCTCTGAAACGGAGCCAAGCACTTGCAGTTTTTAAGCACAGGCTCCTGGCGCGCAACGAGAGGGAAAAGGACGGCATTTGTTTCCTTTCCCCCCGCACGGGCCCTGCTCTCTCTCTTTTTTTCCGTTTTGTTTTGTTTTGACTGATTTACCGGTCCGCTTATCTCAAAGGGCGAAACAATGCCGCACATTTCTATCAGAAATCATTACAGGCCATTTCAAATCATTTCCGCGCAGCTAATTTCATAATGGCGGGGGGAAACATTGATTGTAACCAGATGCTTCGTATCTGCAGCGTGGAAAACTGGCTGGGGCAATTAGGGCAGCGGCGACGGCAGAAGAGGAGAGTGGCCGAGTTAGG
>JAIFZK010000009.1:19945000-19977500 GCA_027481765.1 Tenualosa thibaudeaui
CCCCGCCGAAAGAAAGGGAGGAGGGAAAAAAAACAAGGAAAGGGGAAAAAAGGGAGGAGAAAAAAAAGAAAAGGTGCTGCTTGCCCTGGGCACAGCCATTCATCACTATGTACTGAGGTGTCACTTTGTTTATCGTCTAGATTCAGGGTGCCATGCACACACTAACACCCCCACCCCCACCCCAAACACTCCCCTCCCCACCCCAACCAAGCACAAACCCATACCCAAACTGTCCTGTCATGAGATAAACCTTAACGCTCCACTGTGCACTTTTCACATCCAAGACCTCCTCCTCCTCCTATTCTTAACTCCTTGCAAAGGAGCGCTCCACTAGTCTTGGGACCTGCTGATATTCCACAGGCCCTCATAGGTCAGACTAGTAAATAGGAATAGTCTGAGTCATTCACGCATTGATGCAGCATGAACCATAGTCCTCAACCCTCATACTTCACAGTTCCCTATACTTCTCTGGCTTTCATTACACTGGAACACCATGTGGGTACTTTATAATACACTTTATAATAACTTAATAACCAGTTGGTAATAACCAATCCATCCTTAGCTATGAACAAAGCTGTCATGGTAATTTTTTCTCTAATAGGGTGACCATTTCTGTCAGATGCTATTGTGAGACAATAGGTGGCAACCATAATACCTTATCTTAATGCAAGGCCAGCAGCACTAATGTCATTTAGTAGGTTTGGCTCAGGCTGCAATTAGAATGGTGCACCTTTCAAGAAATGTGGCACATTGTGTAATTCAATAGCAGTGTGCGTGTATGTGTGTATGTACTGTATGTTGGTGAGTGTGTTTGCGCAGGCCTTGGGGTAACGGTTCGGGAGTGTGTGTGTTCGAGGAGAGATGTTACTAGAGCGTGGAGTAGGGTAAGGCAGACCCTGTGAGCGCTGCCAGCTCAGGTGTGCATGGTAGCCCGGGCGCGCTCCTCCTCCAATCTGCCCAACTAATTACATTTACACCCACTGTGTGTGTGTGTGTGTGTGTGTATGTGTGTGTGTGTGTAAGTCTGTTTATCTAAGTAGGTCACAAATGGTGGGTTGGATCAAAAAGGATCGCAGAGCAGTGTATGTGTGAGTAAAAGGGCAACAACAACAAAAAACAGTGTGTGTGTGTGTCTGTGTGTGTGTGTAAGAGGAAGTCAGACAATGTGGACATTAAAATCAGATGCATCTCTCTCTTCCAAAGTATCTTACAGTGTGTGGTGTATGAGTAAATATTATGAGTGAATGAATATGCAGTCTATTTGTACATGTTTACAGACATGTTAAGGGTTATTGTTGTATTGTTGTGCATATGTGTGTGTATGCTCAAGTATGCGAGTGTGTGTTGTGAGTGTATGTGTGTGTGTGTTTGTGTGTGTGTGCGTGTGTGTGTGTGCTGTGTGCAAGTCCCCCTGCTTTGGCTAGGGGCTCTCTGACACTGACCTACATCCAGGGCTATTCCATAAAGTCCTGCTTTCTTCTCCTTCCCACCCCCTGGAATCTCACCACACGGCTTTCTACTAAACAATAACAGCGGAAGGCTAGCAGTGTGTGTTTGTGTGTGTGTGTGTGTGTATGTATATATCTGTGTGTGTGTGTGTTTGGGTCGGATTATTTTCCAGACACATTAATAAAATATGGTCACAGGCCAGGTGCACATTGAATCTCTTTAGAAGTGCCTGGGGGTATCTCCGCTATGGCTCCTCCCTGTGCTGGGCTGTGTGTGTGTGTGTGTGTGTGTGTGTGTGTGTGCACGTACGCTCGGCATTACAACTCACCATCTGCTGAAACCTCTCTCTCACACACACACACACACAAGCTCAACTCTCATAGTCACTCACATTACTTGAGCCATCAGGGAATAATTCTACAACAAAGTTCATTTCCCACGTCTCTCTCTCTCTCTCTCTCTCTCACACACACACACACACACACACACAAGAGTACACCTGGTCATGGCAAAGCGTACATGATGTAACCATGTAAAATGCACTAACTTATCGACTCAAAACTATTTCCAAACCTCCAAATCTCTCGACTGTCAATTTATATACATCCTAAGAGTTCTCAGGTAAACAGTGGTGGAGCAGATTAGCATTCATGCTGCTCAATCCATGGCTGTAGCCATCTTTATCCGAGTTCAATAAATAAGAACTGCATACATGTTCAATTAAGTCCGTAATTAGGTCATTAATTATGACAGACTGGCCATGACGCCACGGCGGGGACAGAGAGAGCACAAGCCTAATGAGCCTGACGCTGCCGCGGCGTAAATTTCCATAACGATCGCAGCTGCATTCCTACAAATCCTTCAAAGCGGGCCTCTCGGCCCTGCGCGAGAAGTAATGAGATAATTCTGTCCGCAGGAAAGCTCTGCCCCAAAGAGATATTTTTCCTTAGCTTTTGATTAAGTTGTCGGCTGGTGGCACCCGTCCAACAATGAACCTGACAACTCTAGAACATCTTTAGTGCCGTTGTCTGTGTGTATGCGTACGTGTGTGTGTCTGTGCGTCTGTGTGCATGAGGCGGCGCAAACAAAACCAGAAGATACCGTCTGCAAGGGTGCAGATAGAGAACCAGTCGAGGCTCAGATCTGGCCCTGAGCAGGCCCTGATGCGGCAAATTTCTAGGTGGGAGAGGATGTTCTGAGTCAAGGTCACCCTGCACCAGTCAATAAAACACCAAGAGAGGCACACAAAATGGCAGCCACAGGGTCCAGCGGCATCTCTATAAACTACTCCACCTCAGATGGAACCTCGGTAAGACTCAGCAGTGAGGCAAAGGGCCAAGCTTTAAACCGCTGCCACAGATGGATGCGTAAACACAGTCAGCACAGTGTGAGTCGAAGAAGCATATTTACAAGAGCAAACAAACAAATAAACACTCCATAAATGGGATTTACGTCATATCATGTCACCCAAGGTCACCTCATACTGTTGATTAAAACAAAAACGGCTCAAGGGATTCCTCTGAAGAATGTTATGAGGAAAAGGCCATTACATAGTTCAATGTAGGAAAGAAGAGGTATTGGTCTGTGAGGTTTACATGGACTTGGTTAAGTTTTTTTCCAAATGAAAATCTCATGCCATTGGGCATGATGATGGTCCAGAGTGGTCTGTTTCCACATGTCAATATGGGTTATAGCAGGGGTTCTCAAACTTTTATTGGACCAGGGACCCCTCATGAAGCAGAAAACTTCCAAGGACCCTCATACTCGCAACACAAATGTATATCCATTAGTTCAGTTAGATGCAAGATGCTATTTAGGGGCAAAGTTGTTCATGGACCCCTGGCAATGCACTGCGGATCCCTGGGGACCCCAGTTTGAGAACCAGTGGATTATAGGATATGGAGACTATTAGTGAGATTCAGAGTCCATGTCACTGACAGTCAATAGAAATTACATATGAGACAAAAATATGTCTGCCCTTATTACTTCTATTACAGCTAATAAAGACATAAGTATGAATGATTCTATTTTTATTGGTCTTACTTATATATTATTAGAAGGAGTCTACAGTCTCATATTGTAAGATAACACTGACACGATCAGTTGACAACAAACTGTTCTCCTGTCATGATAAAAATCAATATGTCCTCATTCACATAGTGATACAAAAGACTAGGTGATAAAACAATATCCTTGTTGTATATCATTGTGTCCCTGCTAAGAGGATGTGAACTTTGTACCAGCTGCTTAGCCTGAGTATAGAGAAATGGAGTCTAATTTAAAGACATAGAAACTATTTCTTTCCACAGGTAGCAAAAGCTGAGAAGTTAGTCTCAAAGCCCTTTAAAAAATGTGAAAGGAGATACTGAGAGACTTGAAATCTGTGCTGACAGAATATATGGGAAGGTTTAATCCTGCAAATCAGCACTGCTCTGCTTGTGGGATCAAAAAGCAGTTTTTTTTTTTTTTTTGGGGGGGGGGGGGGGTTAAAGGGTATGGATTACTGCACACTTCACAGGAGGACGGGCCATATCTTTTACACGCTCCTTTGCTTTTGGAGGCTATATTAATGTCACATTATACATCAGCCACATTCTTGAAATCTCATTTATTTCATCTGCTGTGTAAAAGGAGTTTTCTTTTTTTTTCGCCCTATATTTCTGTTTAAGTGGCACTGTGCGTGCACCACATCCGCTCGTGATTACTATGTCATAAGATAGGAGGAGCAGGTCACAGACTGACAGTGATGAATTGTGACCAGGACAAGCTGCACACCCCCCCAACCTCCTGATAATAAACGGACTCCACACTAAAGATAAGTGACCTCAGAACAAAGCGTATCAGTTGCAGAGGAGATTACTTATGATATTCGACATTCAAAGAAAAAAACAGAAGAAACCTGCTTATTCTGTCGGCACCCTCCATACCCTATCACTCAGCCTCCTGGATGAGAGGACCAAATTCTCAACATTACCACCAGGCGAGCGTAGCCAAGCGCTGTACGTCCCCTTCATGGAGTTGCAATTGTGAGCAATCTAGATTTATATGCGTGGACTGGAGGCTTTGTATAAATTGTGACAATGCTTGCAGGAGATTAAAGGGCTCTGATTCCAATTCCAAAAGCACCCTCTGTCTGTCTCTTTAATTTGGGGGACTCACACAGAGTAGGCAGATAAAAGTGATATAAAGGCCATTCTATCTAATCTGCTTTTAGCAGTTCAGCTCCAGCTGAATTAGTGTGCGCAAGCAGGAGTGGAAATGACAAGAAGGGCTCTCTTGGAAGACTCACACACACACACACACACACACTCACTGCACACCTGACACATACACACAAATGTGCACACACAAACACATTCATACACTGAATTACACACACATACACATACATTGACACACACACACACACACACACACACACAGACAGATAAGTGAAAAAGCAGACACAGACACACAACAAACATGCACACACTCACATGCATACACACACACAAGCACAGACACACTCAAACACACACACACACAGACACACACACACACAAACACTCTCTTTCTCTCTCTCTTAGCACTCTCTCCCTCTGCCAGCTGCCCCCCTGAGATGCATCAGCTCAGGCTCCCTTTAGCCCGGAGCCCCCCTGACAGAGACAGATGCGGGAAAGGGGTTGCTACGCTACACACTCCATAACCGTGGCAACTTGTTGCGTGGTAACAAGGAGCCGGCGCAAGCGATGGGCTGGAGGGGTGGGTGGCGGTGGGGGTGGGACGACCACCAGTGGAACGCAGTGATCCGGATTAATGGTGCGACCGGGGGCCGCAGACGCAGCCCTCTTCACGCCTCCGTGGAGATGCTAAACACGGCAGTGCCGGGGTCTCTGGGTGCTGTTCAAGCAAGCTGGTGCTGAATGCACTGAGCCACCGCTGCTGTTTGGAGGATGGGGTACATGAGAGTATGTGTGTGTGTGTGTGTGTGTGTGTGTGTGTGGTGAAGGAGGGTGGTGGGGACTAAACTACTGCCATAAGAAGTAATACTATGGGGAAGGAGAGAGGCTGAGACTGGTATATCAAAGCAGGAAATAGGAGATGCTCAAGGGGTTTACAGTGCTATTGGTGTGTGGAGTTAAATCTCAACTAGTCTGATTTGTTGTCGGCAAAACAAACACCAGTGTACAATCAGCTTTGGACAATACAATTAACATTCACGGACACACATGCAGACACACACACACATACACACACACACACACACACACACACACACATAACTGCGAGGAGCCTACCTTTGTCTTTCAAGATCTTCTTCATGTTAATGCCAGTCTCTCGCTCCCCAATCTCTCCATCAGTAGGATTCAGCACTATACAACACACACCAAAATTAGGGGTGAGGGAAGGCTTTAAGGCTTTGAGACAGACAGTAGTGAGGCATTAGTGTAAGGTGGGAAATGTATGTGTATGTGTGTGTGTGTGAGGGGACAGTTTGTGTGTGTGTGTGTGTGTGAGAGGACTGGTTTTGTATGTGTGTGTGTATGTGTGTTTGTATGTGTGTGTGTGTGTGTGTGTGTGTATGTGTGTTTGTATGTGTGTGTGTGTGTGTGTGTCTGTGTGTGTGTATGTTCCTCACCCAGACGCTGGGGGCTGTGTGTGTGTGGATTGGGGGAGCTGGAGGCAGAGCTGCTGGGGTGGGAGTGTGAAGAGGGCTGGGAGGCCGGACGAGGCGCTTCCTCAAGGGATGGAGTTGGAGAGGGACTGTCCTGCACACACTCCTGGAAACACACACACACACACACACACACACATACAGACAAGAGAGAGACAGACACCCACACAGAAAGTTCAGATCTCAACGACAAGCATCACAGGGTTATACTCCTCAATACACATACACACTACAATTCGAAATTAAGTAATAAGAATGTGTGTAGTTAGTTTGTTTGTGTGTGTATGTGTGTGTATGCATATGTGTGTGTGTGTGTAGTTGTGTGTATATATGCACCAGCCTGCGCTGAGAGCATGCCTGACATAGGCATAATTAAACACATACATATACAGTATTATACTACACGCCCGCAGCTATTATGTTACATGAGGACAGAGATGCTCCAGTACTAGCACTTGTGCCTTGTCTCTGTGTTCCTCTGTGTGACGAGTAATCTTGAACACACACGCACACACACACACACACACACACATACACACAAAAACACACACATCCTCTCTACAGAGACACAAGACAGCACACATTCAAACCCAGAGTAAATAGTAAAAGCCTTCGTATGACAGCTCACAACAGCAACAGAAACTGTGTGGAATCCTCACGGAATACAGACGGTGTGTGTGTGTGTGTGGATATGCTTGCATGCATGTGTGTGCATGTGTGTGTGTGTGTGTGTGTGTGTGTGATGTCTCTCTGCTCCTGTGAGCTCTTTCTCATCTCTCCTGCTCTGTAGACTTTACTGTCTTAGGCAGGGATTCCTCCTACAACTCGCCTGCAGTGCTACATGTCATACACACACACACACACACACACACACACACTAGTTCTCCTCAGGATAATGTCAGCAATTAGCTCCTGACTAGAAGGATACTGAATGCATTAGTGGGGCCTGTAAGAGGCTTGCTGTGAGGTTCCAAAGTGTCAGGGCCAGTCATTTGTAAAGTGACATTTACCAAAAACATGTATAAGAAATGGAATTGAAAACACAGTGCTTTAATGAATGTGTGATCCTAGTCCAGATGTAAGGCCCTCTCAGCTCACGCTGCCCATTACTATGTGTGTGCTTGGGCGTTCCTTTGCCTAGGAGAAGTCTGCTGGTTTTAATGAGAATATGTGTAAGAGTATGGGAGGTAAATGAGGTGAGGAGGTTCAATGACTGTGATTCTGTGTGTGTGTGTGTGTGCGTGTGTGTGTGTGTGAGCGAGAGAGAGATAGAGAGAGATAATGAGAGAGAGAGCGAGGGAGAGAGAGAGAGAAAGAAAAAGAGACTGTGCGTGTAAATGCCTGTCTGCCTTTTCTTTGCGCCCTACCTTGATGACAGACGCTCCGGCTCGGGATAGTGGACTGTGCATCTGAGCGGCAGCCGCCATGTTGGCGATGGTGTTCAGGTGGTTCATCTGGTTCATCGCCATGGCAACGGAGGCTGGTGGCAGACTGACGGGCAGCAGGGGGTGGGGCATCATCATGAAGGGCAGATCCAGACCTGAGGAGAGAAAAAAAGAGAAAAAGAAAAAGAAAGACACAGAGTGAGAGATAGAGAGAGCGTGCGCAAGAGAGAATTGTATATGTAAATGTGCACACAAATCACACAAATAACAGAAAACAATCATCCTCAACAAATTGAGAATATCTAATCGCTAAACTAAACACTAATGGGTAAGTGAATATAGGCATGAAATTGATTTGTAAATGATTCAATTTTAGTGCTGTAAACGTTTGAAGCAATTTTCAGGACAATCTGTTCTGACTGAATATGTTGTATTAGCCTATAATGAGAGCATCTTTGCTAATGGCTATCATGCACACACACACATATTTACAGTTTAAAGTGTGATTTGCATAAGAATGTTACAGAAAATGAAAATTATTCCATTATTGCAGGTCCTACTGTTCACACTAGTCAGTGAGGTATCTCTCAGCAAGGACTCATTTTTAAAAACTCCCACCTATGATAGGTCCCTGTATGTGTTTTACTCTAAGTTTTGAACTTGGCATAAAGTAGGTCTTTCTGAGCCAAATGTGAGCAGGATGAGAGGTTTTAGATAACAGGTTTTAAATAAGAGGTGATATTTGACTGAAGGCAGGAGAATAGGGTGAAGGGAAAAAAGACTCAAGTAGGAAAGACGAGACAGCAGGAGAGACAAAGGACAAAGTGAGACACTGAGCTACAGACAAAGACAGAGGAATGGAGTGACAGAGTAAGAGTGTGAATAAGAATGAGTGAATGAGGAAATGGGAATGAGTGAATGAGTGAATAAGTGAGTAAGAAGTAAATGTGAATGAGAGTGAGTCAGTAAATTTGAGAGCGACTGTATAAGTGAGTGAGCGTGTGAGTGACTGAGTCAGTCAGTCAGTCAGTAAATTTGGGAGCGAGTATATAAGTTAAATTAGCGTGTGAGTGTGTGGGTGGGTGAGTGAGTGAGTGAGTGAGTGAGTGAGTAAGACAGCAAATTTGAGAGTGAGTGTATGAGTGAGCGTGTAAATGAGTGAAGGGGTTGAATAAGTGGCTAGAGGATCCAGTGACTGGCTAGCAGGTGCAGAACAGAAAGGGCAGAAATTCAATGAAAGAGTGAGTGAATGAGTGAATGAGGAAGGGAAGAGAGGGCAGGAAAGAGGGAAAGGGGGACTGGTCGGTGGAGAGCCAGAAGGACTCACGGTTGGCCAGCAGGTGGTTCTGCTGCAGGGAGCTAAGGTGGGAGCTGGAGAGGCCGTGCTGGGCGGCCAGGCCGGCGGGACCCAGGCCGTGCTGCCCAGCGCCCGAGGAAGGGGGGGACTGCAGCTTCTCCTTGTCCCAGGAGGACTCACTGCCGCCTGGGAAGGGGGGAAGAGAGACACCAGGGAAGCAGGGAGAGTGAATGGATGGGTCAACCTGGGAGATGACGGAACAGTACAGGCAAGCTAGAACTGTGGAAGTGATCACTGTGGCGGCAGAACACAACAGGAAAGCGAATCGGACTTCTACTAAAATCGGACTGAAATAATCTGCATTATCCATTCAAAATCCTGGAAGTTGTTTTTTTCTGTCAGCTCTAAGTCTAAAATGGACATGAAGTTAAAGTCTCCTTACCTGTATACAGATATAGAGCAACTACAGTTGATACAACGCAACAATGTTGTTACAACAACAAATATTTAAACTCGGCTTAAAAGCACCAACTGGAAACAGTGTTGTGCCCAGTGAATGGATACATCCAATGTCAGAGAGGATGTTCAGAAAGGATCTTTACACAGTTTACAAACAGACTCTGACTGTGTTGTAACTAATGAAATCGTAGCTGAAACACCACCAGTTGGTGTCTGGTTTAGACATACAAATTTGTACAGGGACCAATTATGATAATCCACTATCTCATTTGCATAAGAACAAAATGGTAATAATGTGAAAAGCCATTATATTGCTTCTTTACCAGTGTAGCATTTTATGTAACATTTTCCTATTCAAACACCAGTCCAACCATTCAAAATGTGCCTCTGCTCCCTTGTTTACAAGGCAGAGAATCACGGCACAGTTTCCACCAAAGAGTTAACCGACTCCAGTCAATCTCACTTGGGCCATAGTGGCTCATATACATAAATAAATCAATAAAACAGAATGCAATAGAGAACCAGGTTGCAGTGGAGAGATGGTGGTGGGGTGGGGGGTGGGTTTGGAGGGGTGAATTGACTTAAGTAGAAGCACAGTGAGGGGCAAGGGGGGGTGGGGGTTGAGAAGAGGGGTGGATGGTGCAGGGAAGTGGGGGAGAGAGTCAAAACTGGAGGAGGAGGAATCGAAATCATTGTATAATTCTGCTTAATAAGCAAGAGAAGTCCTGGGAGTGCAATAACAGATGGTGTTTTTGCAACAGATTGCGGTGAGTGATTCTTTTAATAATAATGCGAATTAAATTCTTCCTCTGTAGAATCCCAGTCCGTTCATCAGGGAGCTGTTTGAATGAGAGCAAAAAACAGGCAGCTAAACTAATGATGAAGCTCAACACCTGAGACCGTGTGTGTGTGCGTGTACATCTGTGTGTGTGTGTGTGTGTGTGTGTGCGCTTGTGTGTGTATGCATATTGTGCATAAACACAACCTGCTGTGACACAGGTATGTGTACACAAAACAACATGCTAAAAGTACTTTCAAATGTGCATGAGAATGAGAGTGGGAATGTATGGTGTGATTGACATTGAGTGTGTATGTGTATGTGTGTGTGTGTGCGTGTGTGTGTATGTGTGTGTGCGACTGAGAGAGTCAATGAGAGTGCTGATGATCACATTAAAGCTGCATGCACTCACAGTAATGGCTCTGTGATTAGACTAGTATTTGTGTTTGTGAATGCCCCATCTTCTCATTAGGCTTCCAAATAAAACACTATTTCAACACAAACAAGATCAATTGTATAAAAATGATCAGAATCAAGTGGGCATTAAAAGCGTTAAAACACATGAACAGTTCTTTTGATATACTTAATTCTTCTAGAATCTTCCCACGTTTCCAACTAAAGAGCAGGGGGGGAAAAAGAAAAGAAAAACCAACACTTCAGACCCTACTTAGAGTGTTTTATTGGACACTCAATAACTCAACGGCTCGACCTCGCACGGCCAAAACGACAGCGGCAGAACCTCAGCGCGTGCTGATGTGCACGACGGCGCTGTATATCATAGCGGCCCAAGCTGAACCATCTCCAGAGCTGGTGCTGATGGCCCATTTGGGCTGAGTCCAAAGGCTCCTCAAGTGCTGGCTGGCACTGTAATTAGCCAACAACGGTGCCAGTGTGGAAAGAGAGAGAGATGGATGGAGGAAAGGAGAGAGACAGAGAGAGAAAGAGAGAGAGAAAAAGAGAGAGAGAGAGAGACGTGTAGTGAGCAAGAGAGTGGAGTGAGGGAGAGAATGAGTAAGAGTAAGTAAGGATGAGTGAGGGAGAGAGAGATGGATAGATTTGATGAGGTGTGTGTGTGTGTGTGGGGGGGGGGGGGGTGAGTGAGAGAGAGAGAGAGAGATAGCATTAACACAGCGAATCTGCAGCCTGTCTGTCCGTCAGTCATGCTTTGAGAATGTGTCCATCATGTTGGCCCTCCCCAGTCCCCCGCTGCCAGTGCTGGTTAACAGAATCCTTTTTAAAGACCCTCCCCTCCCCCCAGAACTCCACAACCCCACTCCCACCCCCTTCCATAATTAACAGGGCCCACCCATCCCTCATCCATGTCCTGCATTACCCCCCCCCACCCCCACCCCACTTATGTCCTCGGTTGTTAATTTTTTTTTTCTCTTATCCACTTTTAAGCACTTTTTTCTCCTCATCTGCGAGAAATCAATTAAGACACAGGGATCCAAGGACACTATGGTGTATCAGGGAGCCAGCGCTGAGAGGGGTCACCCCTTCATCGATTGTCGCAGGCTGGAGGAGGACGAGATTGGGTTTGTTGTCCACTGCTGTGCCAAGGGTCTCAACTCAACAAACACGTCCACATCTCCAGCAAAGCTTAGTTCAACATTTTTTATTTGTTTGTCGTCTTTTTCTTTTCTTTTTTTTGTAGCATGGTGGGTTGTTATGAGCCTAAGAGGAACATCAATGTGACACCAGCCTGCTTTAACTCTGCTCAATTTAGAAGAGATTGCAACATGCTCATCAACAACAGAGGCGTGACACGAGCCGGACATCCAGAAAGTAAAGGGCATTCCACAGTTGAATGTCAGCTCAACAATGGTGTTCTGGACGCCAGAACTCCTGATTATGCAACCCCACTAGCTTGACGGCACAACTAGGGTGATGGAAAACACGAGATAAAGACAGACACACCCTGGGCCAAACAGGTCAACTTGGCAGCCAAATGGGTCCCTAGCTTTACTTTAAGCACATAAACACCACAAGTATATATATTTTAAATTTTATATTTCTATTATATATAGTTTATATTTTTAATCAGGGGAATTACACTAAAGGTTTGGGATAAAGTGGGTCAAAACGGCATCACTCTTGCCAGTGAAAGACAAGTGTGCTTTTTATTATATTTATTACACTGGTTATTTTTCATTCGCATATTTCTGATGTGCTGATGGTAGCTGGAGTTTTACTGTGCTGTTATTGAAATGTGTTATCTCTTGGCTTGCTTCTTTGTATTCTGTATTTTTTCAATCAGCTTCTTTCAACAAAATGCCGACTATAATGTAGCACTTAAGTCAGATGTTGTTTTCGACTGTGTTTTTAAAGCAATGGTCACCAGTAACATTCACACTGGCATATTTACAGACTACATACATAAATCAATGCAGTGTACATGCATTAGGATCTGTTTAAACAGAGATTGGCTTTTACCTCTTACAATGGCCAGGCTAAGGTGAGGAAACCAGTATTTGTGTGTGTGTGTGTGTTTGGGGGTGGGGTGGTGGTGGTGGTTGTAGTTGGGTGGAAGCAGCACAGCACAGTCTGACCCCTTCTAGTGTGCGTGAGAGGCGGAGGTAAACAAAGTGTGCATTTTGTTTACGTGAGAGGACCCATCGCTGGCCAAGGGGTGGGCGGCCTCTCGAGTGTGTGAGTGCGCGCTGTGTTTACTTCTCCGCAAAACAAACCTCCAGCAAGCGAGAGAGCGCGGCGGCTGGACCCGTGGCAGCGCATGAGCAGGGAGCGGATGGCGCTGTCTCAGAGTCTTGCTCGCGTCACGCGGGTTAGTTAGCAACAAAAAAAAAAAAACAACTCTCCCCTTCCTCCATTTGAATCCACTCCACTGTTTTCCCTATTCGCCCTGCTCTCTCTCTCTCTCTCTGCTAATGATGCATATTGCTGGTGTGGTGGCTCTTACTGAAGTGTGTTGGTGTTCAGGGTTTGTGTAAATAGATCCTGATGAGGGCCTGCTGAGAGCAGACAAATGAAAGTCTGTGGCCAGCCCAAGGAAGATGGGAACAGTCGTATGAGTCACTGATGTCCTCAGTGTTCTGTTCTACACTCAGAAACTTCCAGAACATCACCGCTCGCTGTTCTTTCATTCAATTAGTCCATGCTATGTAAGACATGTTCTGTGCTCAGTTTTCAATGTGATCCTGCCATGAGGGTACATTCTATGCTTTATCATAAATCAATACATGGCTGCATACAAGCACACAGACACAGAAACAGAAATAAATCCACTCACTCCACCCCAACCCCCTCCCCCTACCCGGCCAATACGCACACACACACATGCACACACACACACACACACACACACACACACACACACACACTGAGGTGGTATAATAGAGTTGTACGGTACAAATGTCAGCTCTTTCTCAGTGAGATGCTCAAAGAGAAGGGAAGTGTAGCGAAACAGAAGATACTGTGGCAATGTCGTTCTGCTTCATTAATTGAGGCATTGGAATTCAGCTAGTTCTTCCTTTGCAGGAGTAATTATATTTCTCGTTTGCTAATGAAGAGGTCAAAAAGCTCATTTGATGACGACTCCACCTCCCAGTCTAGTCCTCTCCGAGGAGTCATTCAGTCGGAGCAGCCAGCGGAGGCAGAAGAATATGGCCTCCCGTTTTATCACAGTAACACCAATCTATTCTAGAACAATCTCACACACCCAGGGCTACACAAGCACACGCATACGCAAACAAACACACAAACACAGACACACACACATTGACACTCACACACACAACTTTTATATATTTCATCAAAACACATTCAGGCATGTGCATCACACTTTGGCATAAAAAGGCACCTGTTCACTAATGCAAACACACACACACACACACACACACACACACACACACACAAACCTGTTCCTTTTGCACTGCTAAATTTACTATTAAACACACATGCCTGCAAGTACACACACACACTGCTCATTCTCTCTCTGTGTTTTTCACTCACACACTTACACACTCTCTTACTCTCTCTCTCTCTCAAACACACACACACACACATATACGCACACACTGTCCGGGAGCACATTAACAGCTTGTAGCGGGTGCGGGTGGAGGGCGGCACGCTGGCACTCTGTTTGTCATATTTCTTGTGGGCCTCGCCATCTGCCGGGGTGGCATTTTCATGGCTGTTTACCCCGACTCCCGCCAAGGAATCATCTGCCACCGCATAATGCCGGCCTCCGCAGAAAAAACGGGGATTAAGTTGGTAATGCAACTGAGACTATTGCTAATTTGGTGTAATTGGGAAGAAATGAAGATAAATGAGGGCGAGAAAGGCAAAGGCAATCAGTGCAGCAGGCAGTACAGCTGTGCTTTTGGCCAAATTCACCCCCACTGCCACCCAGCCATCCTCCCGCTCACCCCCCTCCGCCACACTCCCCCTCAACCCCACCCCACCATGCCCTCACTCACACACACACACACACACACATTCACACAAACACACACAAAGACACACACACAGAAACAACACACCTATCACGTTCAACAAGGTACTTGCAAATACTAATACTAATAACAAATTTGTTCGCCTAGGAAAGGGTAAGTAGGGTGTATGTGTGTGTGTGTGTGTGTTTTTGTGTGAGGGGAGGGGGGGCTCTGGTCAATGTGGCAGAAAGGCAGCATGGTGTAGCAAGCACTGTTCAGATCTCAGTTGGTTAGGTTTGGCTAATTGGGGTGGGGGTGTATGTGTGTGTGTGGTGGGGGGGGTGTTGGTGGCAGACTATGGGTTGGACTCTTATGGGGCTGACCTTCACACTGACCTTCTCATTTCCATTTTCTAACAAATGAGCTACTGAGCAATATTTGGACTGAGCGATGTTTAAGAAACACTGCAGTGTTAACTTTATAGAAACTTCTAAGGTTTTAAGGTTTATGGTTTTTGTTTGAGCTTCTTCGTTTAGTGAAAAAAAATCATCTTAATTTAAACATGATGGTGGGATGGTAATTTTAGCATGATTCTGTATTCTGAGACATTCTGGAATTGTGGGATGTTAATTTGATTTGGGTTCTGGATTCTAGAATAGCAGTGCACTACAAAACTACTGTGAGGCTATTTTATGTAGCAACGTAGCATGCTGCTGTTGTAACAGACTACAGCATGCAGAGGGATTCTCTGTTAGATTGACAGCCGCTGATTGCCTCCCTATATCCCCTGCCTCCATAGTTGAAGGTTACTAGCATGATGGTGAGTGGAGGCAGGGTGTGTCAGTGTGTGTGTGTGTGTATGAGTGGCAGTGTATTTTTTCAGGGCATCGGTGGGGTGCCCACTGTGCCCCTTGTGTACCCCTTTTCTGTGCCAGACACCCCTCTGGCAGCAGCCCCCTTCCCCCCTTCCATACACACCCGTACTGCTCTGCACAGATGTCCCCCTCCTCACACAACACACCCAAATATAGATGCACACTCACATACACACACAGACACACACACACACACACACACACACACACACACACACACACACACACACACACAAGCCCCCACCCACCCATCTATCCATATGTATGCACACATACACACATGCATGTACACTGCACGAACACACCCACAAGCAGGCACACATGTGCATGCACATACACACACACACACACACACACAGAGCACCTTGTGCACACGCATGCACACTGCAGCCCCTCGAAGAGGACATCCTTCAAGGCCATACATCAGCCCCATGGTGATGAGACATCTGCACAGGCCCACCGTGTGTGTGTGTGTGTGTAGACATGTCCCTGTAAGTGTGTGTGTGTGTGTGCTTTTCATCCTCTCCCTAGTGCGACACAGCGGAGAGAATTCATCAAATTTATTAGGCCTGATTTAAATTGGAGATGCTGCTGTTCAAACTAATGCAAGAGCGACTCAGCATGGCTACATGGCAAAGGGCCCTGCAAATCTCAGTAGGCCCTAACCACACACTTCAGCCCTTTAAATCAACTCCAGTGTGAAGAGATTTCCTGCATGTCTACAAAACTTGCTTGTAGGGCCATCCACAGTAAAAAGCCTCCACATTCAAAACAACACTTCACATTGTCACCATGTCAACCAGAGGTGATCAGCGACCACAGATGGACCTAATGACCAGCAGCAGTACATGCTATTTCCGTCCAGTGTGTCAGGTGAGAAATCTTCCCCTCTTTCTGTCAAGGTAAAGATGGCATCATCACCAGGGGAACATTGACAGAGCTGACGGTGTCTCCATATGTTTATACTAACACCCTCACCTCCACCACCCACTAGTGTTGGGATTTTGATGGGCAAAGGTTTTCATTAGGGGTTGAGAAGTTGTTCTGTTGTCAATAACAAAGAAGTAATGAAGAGGAAGAAGCACTAGCTGAGGCAACCCAACCAAGGAAAACACAGCATACGAAAAAAAAAAAAAACATTTAAATTGCGAGTCATTAATTCCCCTCCCAGAACAATGTGAGTACAATTCACCGGAGGCTCAGCATAGGGAGCGGCGTTTGAATTGGAAGTGAAAATGATTAAAGAGAGGCGTTAATGAAGTGTTAATTGCTGTGAGGAGCTGCACGAAGGCAGGAGGATTCAGACAGATCTGACAGGGAGCAAATTAGTTTTTTTTGTTGTTTTTTTTTGTTCTTCTCCCACGCCTATACATTGCTGAGGACAGACATGGGAACTGACAAAAGTCTGAGGAGAAAAGCAAGAGGAACTGCGCTGATTTTTGCAAGGCAAATATAAGCCGAGTGTTGAAATGAATGAAGGTCCCTAAACTCTGCCGCGGTGGACTCCAAAGAATTTTAAAATGCGTTGAGGGATAATGAAAAGAAAAGAGGCAACCCATATGAACTCATATCAGTTTCAGTAGTTGGGGATCAGAGTTTGACAGGATGTTTTCTTTGGGGGACAGACTGCAAAGAATAATTAAGTTGCAGGCTTGAATAGTCACATCGCATCCCAGCTGGAGTGATGCTACACCAGTGACTCATACTTGAATGAGCCACACTCAAGACAACCTGAGAATTACATATTTTACTAGAAAACCCACAATATTCTTTGGTGATGCTGATGAAACCACCAAAAATTATTTTTAATCCTTTCCTTTTATTGTCTTATTTTCTAAGGCTAAAAGTCACTCAATGTTTCTTGGGGAAAAAAAAAAAAATTCACTTGACACTACATTGATATCTAGACTTAAGTCTATATTCAAACATTTTTGCAAGACTATATAAAAAAATCCTGTTTCACAGATTTGGAATGTGCCCACTTATACAAACTAATCAACCCTACTACAGGATCTCTCTGAACATGCCTACTGCAAGAAGAAAGAACCTGATCCATGGAAAAGGAAGCTGGATGTCTTACGTTAGTCTGTGGCAGTTGTTTGCACACACAGTGCCTCAATATCCTCTTTTCCTCTAAATACAGTGCTAACTACTTTCGAACGACGCACACGCACTCTCAATTAGCTGAGATTTATTTATAGAGCCTCCTAGGGCTAAACATTCGGGCTCTCATTACGGCCTCGGAGTGAGTCCCTCTGCATTGTGCCGCTCGACGGCTTTTGTGTTGCCCAAGACGGTGCACACTCTCTCACTTAGCCTCATCACAGGCAGACATTAATGGCCATCAGAGAGCCGTGTTCCCTTTGAACGGCTCATGGCGGCTCCCCCTTTGATCATAAGTAGCGCTTGCTTCACAGACGGTGGAGGAAGATGCCTCTTTGATATGGGCCCACGCGTTTACATATCAATGAGTGCCACCAAAAGATCGGTTTTGAGAGAGAGGGGTAGAGGGGAGAGAGCAAGAGAGGGAAAGGTGGAAAAAAAGGAGAGGGAGAGAAAGCGAGATAGATGCACCATAAAAGGAAAGGTGTAAAAAAAAAAAAGAGAGTAGAGAAGAAGATGAGTATGAGAGAGCTTCCTGAAAATGTGAACCGTGTCGCCTGAGTCAACTGCTGGCTCGTACCGTCTTTCAGGAGCTCTAGAAACTTCCATCTCACTGTGAGCCTGGGACCTGTCAGGTGCTTCTCTCTCTGACTGGCTGCGGCTCATTTGGCGTTTGGAACAGCAGTTTTGGGGGGCTTAACAGGTTTTCATTAGGCGTCGTTTCGAGGCTCATTTGGAATCAATCCCCTCTCGGACAGTCGCGCGGGCTCCCGTGTCAGTCTGGATGAAAAATGATCCGGAGCTGCATGGGGGGGAGGGGAGGTGGCAGGGGAGCACCGTGTGGACCCTCGTTCGTTGTGCGTGCCCCGGTCCGTTAAAACAGTATCATCTGGTCAGAAGAGCGGGCAATTCCCACATCTCATTACCGACAGGAACCATCCCATTAGCAGGGCCAAGGGTTTCAGACTAAATACAGTCTGTGTGTGTGTGTGTGTGTGTGTGTGTATGTCTAAGTGTGTGTGTGGCTGTCCAGATTTTCACCTTCTTATACTCCCTATGTCCTCTTCCTTTATCTGTCTACTTGTAAATGATAAAAACTCACCTCTTATTTTGACAGATAAAGTGGCACTAAATATGGTGACACTCACAAATAAATATAAAGAAAAAACTGTGACATGGGACTCAAACTATCTAACTAAAGTATCTACAAAAGTGTAATAAACACATTCAAAAAAGGTTTTAAAGTATATAAAAAAATAATGTGTTATAGCTTACATAATTCTAACTACCTATATGGTTTGTGAAGATGCAAGTGTATGTGTGTGGTGGAGTGCATCTATGAATTAATGAATATCTGTGAGTGTGTGTGTGTGTTTGTATGTGTATGTGTATGTGAATGCATGTGTGTGTGCTTACAAGTATCTAAGTGTGTGACAGTGTGAGCATGTATGTGTTCCTTTTTAAGAGCTCTCTGATGGCGGCCCTCTAATCCTCACAGTGGTCAGTGTGTCTGTGTGTGTGTGAGTGTGTGTATATGTGTGTGTGTGTGTGTGCGTGTGTGGCCTCTGTCCTACTGAGACAGATGATTTATGGAACATTAATTTCTGATGCCCGGAACATGGGGGAATATTTCTGCTAAAGGACAAAAGAATGGGCAGATTTCTGATATGTCAGCAGGATACCGAGAGAGAGCCGAGCGGCAGTACTTAGGCCGGCCGAGGTGACAGCAGTTCTTTGATCCATAAATATTGTTTGTGCCACCCCTCTTCTTTTCAAGACCGAGGACCCGAGCAAAAAAGAGGTCACGCTATTTTGGGGTCTTTCATTCCTTCGGCTGCTGTTCCATTTCAAAAACCATCAGTGACGAATGAGATTAAGACACATTATTGATTGACCACTTGAGCTGCAATGAAGCTTTGAAAATCACGTCACTTAACTGCGGCGAGTCATGTCTATGAAGAATTGCAGACTTCAGGGTCTCTGTCGACACTGTGCAATATGATCTTATAAGAGCTTATTTTTGTCCTCAGAAGGCACAACTGAACTCTGATCAGAGAGTGAAGGAGGTGGTGAAATATCAGATACCATTTTATTAATGCATAAAACACACACACAGACACGCACACATTCACTCTCTCTCTCGCTCTCTCTCTCTCTCTCACACACACACACACACACACAGAGAGAGAAAGACACACACACATACACACTCTCTCTCTCTCACACACACACACACACATATACACACACTCTCTCTCTCTCACACACACACACAGACATACAGAGTTTATTATGAAAAAAATCTAGTGTTGTCAATGAAAATTGACCCATAAAATATTTTCATAAACAATATTAATCGTGAGCTGAATAGTAATACAGGGATGAATAGAAGACAAGATTGAGGGGAAAAAGGAAAAAGACGATAAAGGGGACTCATAATTCCTAACAAATCATTATTTCACCAGCAAGTAAAACTAGACCTGCAAACGGGAGAAAAAATCACAACCTATATCCTATCCTGCCATAGCCAAGCCACTGCTCTCCAAGTTCAAGAGGTGACCTCTGCTCCATGTGGAAAAGTTGTCTGGGGTGTGAGGAGGGTCAGGAGCATTGTGGGGATTGTGTGGTGGGAGGGGGTACTCACTGTAAGATGATCCACCCCTCCTCAACCCACAAGTCCAACGAGGATCAGCCCCTCGCTCTCGACACGGTCAATATTTTACGGAAAACAAACCACTCCTGTGGATCAGGTGACGGTGTCTATCGGCCAGACGACAGAAGAGAGGCCTCTCTGGTT
Organism: Tenualosa thibaudeaui; assembly: GCA_027481765.1. Classification (NCBI taxonomy): domain Eukaryota; kingdom Metazoa; phylum Chordata; class Actinopteri; order Clupeiformes; family Clupeidae; genus Tenualosa; species Tenualosa thibaudeaui. The sequence continues at coordinate 19,965,189 of JAIFZK010000009.1, forward strand.
ACAGAGAGATTAGAGAAGTGAGGGAGGACTGGGAGGAGAGAGGGAACAGAGGAGGAGGAGAAGAAGGAGGGTCTGTCCATTTTCCATGTGCATCTTTCGAGTCTATACACTGATGAGCAAGTTTTTTCTATTTCAGCAGTACTGGAGTATTAGAGAATTCAAATTATGTTAACTTGTGTTAACTATGAGGGCAGAGATAGTGAGTGCATTAGTTAGCACAGACTCGCACAGTGAATCAGCCTCGCACAGTGAATCTACATAATGAAACCTAATGAAACCATTCCATACACTTTCATAGGAGGAGTTCTTTTGTTCATCATGTGACACATGGTGACGATAAATATCTTTTTCGTGGTTCTCTTTTTCAAAGATACTTTATGTTTATGATGTTGCACAGTAAAAAAAAGTAAAATCGCCTTTTTGTCTTTGTCTTCAACTAGGATGTCTGTGAATACATTCAACAAAGACTAAATCTATGTTGTACATTACTACAGCAGATCATTCTTCTCTCCTGTAGACTTGTTCGTGATGTACCATGTGACTTGTTTGTGATGTACCATGTGATGTTTGAGATGTACCATGTTAAAACAGTTGTAAAATCGAATGTATTCTGTTTGGTTTTCCAGGTAAGATTAGCACGAGAGGATGACCTTGACTAAGAGCTCTGTTCCATAATGTTCCCCAATCAGTCTAATGAAAGAGATGCCCTCCAATGACAAAGCACTTCAACCACGGCAGCAGAGATTAAATGAGGTGAGAGACAGAGAGAGAGAGAAGTAGAAAGTGCTGACCAGTTTGTTACTTGGGAACTTGTTCATGCACACATACAAATGCATGAACATACATGCACACACACACACACACACACACACACACACACACACAAACACACACACACACACACACAAAGATACACACACAATCACAGGCATATATGCACGCACACAAACACGCACACACACACACACACACACACACACACACACACGTACGCAGCCTGTGAGTTTCCACCTCCTCTGTCTCTCTTTCTCCCTCCCTCTCTCTGCCAGCCTCTATCTCTCTCTCCCTCCCTCTCTTTTTCTCTCTTTCTCTCCACCCACACCTGGTTTTTGCTAACTCGGCAAATCACGTGCCTGACAGCCTCCTGAGCCTCTTTAAATAATGCATGGGATTTCTCTTTTAACTTGTCAGTCGCTCTGCAAAAAAATATATCAGTCCTCCTCTGATGTCATTTGTGACGGTGATTTTTCCTGACAGCTCTCCATTAGGCCAATGAGTCGGCCCGCTCTCCTCTGCAATTCTTCTGCCTCTGCCGCCTCCACTAGAAACACATGTTCCTCTTTTGCCTTTTCTTGCCCCTTCTTCCCTACGCCACCCCCCCCCACACACACACACACTTTATCCTTCTATTTTTCTCTTTGAGGCTCTCTCTCATTTTCTTTCTCCATCTCTCTTTCTCTGTTTCTCTCTCACCCTCTCTTGTTAACAGGGTTTCAGAGGCATATTTATATTTAAAGACAGCATTTCTCAGGTGGCGGTCTTGTGGCTTTTCTGTATCGTGACCCCCGAGAAGCAGGCAGAGACACTGCCCCACCCCACCCCACCCGGCATCTGTGCTGGTCCTTTATCAGATTCTTAATAAATTGCAACTCTTAGAGTGAAAAAAGTAAATAAAAAACTCTTTAACACCCTTGATACTGGCCCAAAAGAGGGAACAATTTAAAAGGATTTGAGCAAAGCCAAGTAACTGTTCTGCCATTTGGCACAAATCAAATGATCAAGTCCCCTTCTCTTTCTATGCTCAAAAAAAGACAAAAAAAGCAATACAAAACTGCAGAGTGGAGTGTCAGCCTGTTTCTTTATAATTTATTTATTCAGTCCACTATAAAGTGACCTCACTCAAGTGGACAGGGGTTACAATTTGAAAGAGAAAAGTGCAGAGAAAGAGAGAGAAGGAATGAGAAATAGAGAGAGAGAGAGGGAGAGAGGGAGGGAGGGAGAGAGGGAGGGAGATTGAAATCGAGCCTATCTCTGAGAACTGCTTCATGCAGATAGCTTAGGGTTTTCTTTCTCTTTTTTCCCCTCTTTCTTGTGGCCAATTCACAAGGAGGGGGGAAAACACAGATTAGCCACTCCTTTGATGTTCCTCACAAAAAAACAGCTTGCCATCAGAGACGGACAGGACCAAAAAAATACAGCTCCCGGGAAGGAAGGAACAAGAAAAGAAGAAAAAGAAGAGAAGGGGGTACGGAGGGAGAGGAGAAAAGGAGCACAAGCAAGAGGGAGAGAGAGAGGTGGTGAAAAACAGAGACATCAGGCTCCGCAGCTGTTGTCTAGGGATCAGTGCCTTGGCGGCGCAAGAGAAAGACGCAAGGGGTTAAAGTTGGCGGGAGACCTTCTGAAGCTGTTTGTTTAACTTAAGAGATGTGAGGCGCTAGATCACATTCCAACTCGAACACACGCGCATACACACACACACTCTTCACACTTGTACACATACACATGCACTTGTGAACATTCATCGTGGCACCCGTGTGTGTGTGCAAACACACGCACACACACAGCCTTTAACATACTAAAGAACTGATCAAAAGGCACACAGCATTGCCTGCTGGAAGGGAGTGAAGCTGCTTGCATACAGATGAAGGCTTGACAGCTGAGGGCCCATCTTTCAGGTAGCACAAGAGAACGTTCCAGAATTTGGAGGGGGCTGGCAATAATCTCAACCCAAGAGAGACTTGTGTGAATATCAACTACTTTGGGCCAAACCGTCCAAAGTCACTCTTCTGGCTATGAAACACTAGTTAAGCACACAAACTACTAGGTCCCTGATTACTTTAGGATAGATGTAGACAAGTTGGAGTAATTACAGCAACATGCAGTAAATGACAGTGTGTTCCAGCTAAGACAGGATGTGTTCTGGAGAACTTTCTGCTCAGGTAAAGAGAAGGAGGCTATCTTACGTGTGGCTATCTTATGCCCCCCCCACGCACACACACACATACACGCACACACACACACAGATACACACACTCACACTTCCATCCTCACTCAAACATCATCATCATCATCATCATCATCATCATCATCATCATCCTAACAATCACCATCTCCTGTACAGTGACCACCCTATTTGTGTGTGAGCGGCACTATAGGGAGTGAGCAGGGGTCCATTAGAGGCTCACTGATGGAGAGGGATGCTCAAAGGCCAACTCTGACCACTCACATTTATGCTAAGTCAGTGCTCTCTCTTTCTTTCTCTCTCTCTCTCTCTCTCTCTCTCACACACACACACACACACGCTCACTTCCTCTCTTTCTGTTCTTCCTCACTTCGCATTACTATCTTCTCTACCTTTCAGCCCAACTCTCTCTCTTTTTTTGTACCCTTGTTCTCACTCATTCAATCATCCTCCCTTCATGCTCCCTCTCTTTTCTCAGCCTCTAACAGTCTCTCAGTGTTGCTAGTGTAGCATGCATGACAGCTTACATAAATCTGCTCTATGCTATGAGAGAGATGGAAATAGCATTAGTGCATCCTTAGGGTGGGGCTCTCATTGCTGGGCCCTGAGTTTGGAGCAATGTTACAAAGTCCCGTCTGCCTTTAAACTAATGGATTGTTGGTTTTATTTCTCCTACTACATATTCAGGCTCACGCTCTTTGTGTGCATGTGTATGTGTGTGTGTGTGCGCGCACTTGTGTGCCTGCCTGTGTATGCGTCACTTATATACACGGTGTGTGTGTCACTTATATGCATACACTTCAATGTTTGTGTGTGTGTGTGTGTGTGTGTGTGTGTGCATGTACATGTCCACTGGATGTGTTTTTGTGTGTGTGTGTGCATGTGTGTGTGTGTGTGTGTGTGTGTGTGTGTGTGTGTGTGTGTGTGTGTGTGTGTGTGTGTGTGTGTGTGCATGTACATGTCCACTGGATGTGTTTTTGTGTGTGTGTGTATGTGTGTGTGTGTGTGTGTGTGTGTGAGTGTGTGTGTGTGTGTGTGTGTCTAGTCTGTAAACCCTGTTAGTCTCAATGACAGTGTGCATTGCCCAGGCGCCTGTGCTACTAACACTCCGATCTAAATGCGCAGGCAGGTCGGGGCCATTAAGGACGTCATTAGGCTCAATAAAACACGCAGCCAGTGAGTGGGGAACGCGTGGGCCAGGGCAAATTACTCCTGCCACCCAGCTACCCAACCACTGCCACACAGACGCAGAGAGAGAGACGGAGAGAGTGAGGGAGAGAGATAGAGAGATACAATGTGTTTGTGTGTGTTTGTTTGCGGCAGAGAGGGAGGTGGGGAATGAGAGAAATGGAGAGATACAGAAACACGTGTCCTTTCCGTGTTCATGTTCTTAAGTTATCTACAAAATTGACCTAAATGCAAATTTTGTCGCCATTCCTAGTGGGTCTGTTTAATTGTTTGTGGGAGAATGGCGAGTGGAGGTGAGTGGGATTGTGAATGACGACAATTAGGGATGTGTGGAAATGAGGCCATGATTACAATAACACAGACACATGTATGCATTAGGCCTAGGAGGACCTAGAGACACATTTGAAACAGCTCTGCTCTGACAGAGCCCAGAGCTCACCAGAGGAGGTGTGGTGGTGTGACTGTGTGTGTGTGTGTGTGTGTGTGTGTGTGTGCGTGTGTAGAAGACAGTGATTTTATCTCTGTGCATGAATGTTCATAATGACACATATACAGTGTAAGTATATCTACATCTACATGTAAGTCTGTATGGATGAAGATGTTTTAACGCATCTCCATAAGAGATCCTGTGTGGGACAGACACACAGAGAGAGACAGAGACAAATGAAGAGCAGAAAAACATCCATTGTGGATGGATGTGTACATGTTAAGCTTTTGTAGTCAAATGTGTGTATGAGTTGTAAATTTGGGTAGACACTCAGCTAACTTGCATATCATAGTCAGAATGTATGTCAGAATGTATGTATTTACATGTGTATGTATGTGTGTGTGTGTGTGCGTGTGTGTGTGTGTGTGTGTATGTATGTATGTATGTATGTGTGTGTGTGTGTGTGTGTGTGTGTGTGTCTGTATGTGCACTCTACCTGCATTAGAGTTGAGCTCCTCGTTCTCGGACTCGGTGCCATTCTGGCTGCTGGCTCCATGGATGCTGTTCATGGCCATCAGCTTCATCTTCTGGAGTTTCATGGCCTCGGCCATCGCTGCTGCAGTTAGACCTGCCCACAGAAACAAACACAGATCAATACACATCAGCGCATGCACACACACACACACACACACACACACACACACATGATCAAGCATAAGAGCACTAGAGAAACAACAGTGACAACTCAGTGACAACAAAATTACACACAAATTACATTACCATATTGTACCGTGTCTCTACATTCTGCTGTTAACCCCTACTCCACCCACCCTCCCAATCCCACCCACCAGAACCTCTACCCCACCCACCTGATGCCATGCCCCACCCACCAAAACTTCTACCCCACCCACCAGGCCCCCTGCTCCACCCATCCAAGCCCCTGCTCCACCCACCAGACCCCCTGCCCCACCCACCCGAGCCCCTGCTCCACCCACCATCTCTTTCAACATCTCATTCAACTCATTCAGAATAACTATAATAACAACTCAACATCCACACCAAACAGTCACACACAGAAGGCAGAAAAGATCCGTGTCCAATTACAGATCCTGGTCCAATTATCCCAGTTGTTTCAGTGCACTTTTAGCTCAGGGTTATCACCAGTCTTCTCCACTATCCTGTGTTATTGTTCTCCTTTCAAAACTCAGTGTATGTTACCTCTAGAGATCTGTGCAGGAGACAGTAAGGGCTCTCTCTCTCTCTCTCTTTCTATCTCTCTTTCTATCTCTCTCTCTCTCTGGGCCCCCTGGCATAGCCTGACCCTGGAGATACAGAGAGCGTTGGGACTATAGGTCTGCAAGGGTTCCATACCCCACACACAGAGGCCCCATGGCTCCCAGGAGACCCATTCTCTCTTGCACGCCTTTTCTTTTCTTTTTCTTTCTTTTTCAGCTCCTGTTCTTCACACACACACACACACACACACACACACACACACACACACACACACACACACACACACACACACACACACACACACACACACTTGCACATATGGAGACATTGTCAAAGCACTGTACATTCAGCTCATCAAGGCCTCTGCAGCCCCGGAAGCTATCATCACTCTGCCCAATTAGTCCTCTAATTAATTCAATTAAGCAAAGGAGGGATGCATTAAGTAATTCATTAAGTGACAACGCAATGCCTCCTCGTTCGCCCTGATCTCAATTTCTTTACGAATCAGGATGGGGGGGAGTTGCGACTTCCATTTCCTCTATTTCAGACACTACACCATGTCACCTTGATCCAATTCATTAATGATATTGCCTTAAAAGATGTACTCAGAAACACACATGAAAGGGAGACATTTGCATAACATTTAATACTGTTAAGAGCATAAAATAAAGAGTCTCTCCCGCCTGCGAGTCAAATGTGTTTTGACCAAACTCCACACTTTCATTTTGTCCACTGACAAACACCCCTGGTAACAAATTAGGAGCAGTGTTTCTTGTTTCTCACAAGACATGAGACAGGACAAATAAAGAAGATAATTACTACACACTCAGAGAAATAGATACAAATAGGCAGAGAGAGAGAGAGAGAGAGAGAAAGAAAGAGAGAGAAAGAGAAACACAGAGGAAAAATACAGGCATAGATAAATGAAGCTCCTTCGAGGGTTTACATTAAAAACAAGGCCACTGCTATTTTTATGCGTTGGGGCGCCGGCCCCCACGAAGCGCACCCAAGGAAACCGGCAAAATGTTTTCAACAGCCACGTTTAAACAGAACGTCACGATGATTGATTCATTTTATTATGAGTTCATTTGGTTGCCTAATCCCACTGCCTCCTCCGACACACAGCTGCAGTTGCTTGGAGGGAGAAAACGCAAGTCCTCTTCCCCTGGAGCACTGAATTAACCAGCGACGTGACGCCAAAGGGGACATGACAGCACGAGAAAATGGAGAGAAATAAAGAGAGAGAGAGTTTGAGAGATGAATGGAGAGACAGTGAGGTAGTTGACAGAAAACAGGCAGTGTGTGGTTGCAAGCACGCAGTGTGTTACACACCTATCTGCTATGCTGCATGAACCTACACATCTGGAGTAACACAGGTTTAAGCAACGGATGATTGGCTGATCCATGTGAGGAACAGCTGGACGATACTACAGATCTGAACAACTGTGTGAGACCTTTTATGAAGCACTCCTGTCAGAACTGGATTTTACAATTAAAATCCACAGTTTGATTCTACACTAATGTTCAGTATGTTTTATGCAATGCTGATCTATCAATATGTGTACTTCAACATGAATAGACACATGCCTGCCTTTGGTGTACTGTGCATTATTGTGAAGTATAAAATGAGGGAGGGTGTTACACACACATACACACACACACACCATCTACACACGAAGAAAATGCTCTGCTGGAAGAGGCTTTGGAAGGTGAAGCTCCCTTCAGAAGCAAGTCACATTAAAGACTCAGAGACAACTAGGGTCCACCAGAGACAAAAACAAAAGTGAAGAAGAAAAGAAAAAAGAAGAAGAAGAAGAAGAAGAAGAAGAAGAAGGAGGAAAGGGACACATTACACCATACACAATCAGTGTATTGTCTTAACGCATTTTCCCCCTGTCCTGACTCCACGCTGACGAGAAGGCCCCCAGATCAAACGGGCCATCGTAGCCGTAATTGATGTTTGACTAAAGTCGTGACCCCGCCGAAATGGGAGCCGGCGGATGAAAGTGGAGCGGCAGGTTTCTCCGGGGCGGACAAACAGATTGCTTATTGTTTGCCTTTCATATGGAGCCTCAGATGTGGAGGACACACTGCGGGTCCCTGCACTCCCCTCTCCAACCTCCTCCCCACATCACCCACCCATCCAGCCAGCCACCCAGCCACCCATTCACCCTTCGCCGGCCTTTGAAGAGCCAGCGTGGCCCCTGTGAGTCGAGTGATCGCCTCCCCCCCACCTCACCCCTTGTACTGCATCTCCTTCCCTAACAAGACAAGGGGACAGAGAGAGAGAGAGAGAGAGAGAGAGAGAGAGAGAGAGAGAGAGAGAGCACTGGGCAATGAAGCATGACAGACAAGCTGTGGAGCCCATCCATCCATTTTTCCTTTCCTTTTCTTCCTTCCTCCACTTCATTCCTTCATTCTTTCTTTCTTTCTTTCTTCTCTTGTGCTCGTCCACCCATCCTAACCTCATCTCCTGGTCCGAGCTGACAGGCCAATCTCGTGGGCTAATCGCTAACCTGATGCTGGACACCGCCGTCGCCATGGCCAAGACAAAGGTCTCTGGCTTACAGTGGCGGCTTTTGTACCCAGCGTTCCCGATGAGGGTCAGGCACGGGCCAGCCGATTGTTGGCCTCCTTCATCACGTCCTGCCCAATTGCCCATTTTCATATCCAGCTCAGGACGCCCATTTGATTAAAGAGAGAATATCTGAGGTGGAATCCGAAGTAGAGTTTTTTTTTCTCCTCCTTGTTCTTTTGATCAGCTGCTGAATGCACTTTTTTAACTTAATTGGATTTTTTTTTTTGTGACAATATTGTTGCTGCCTGTCGTAAAAGAATAGGTGCAGTTTAATTTTAAAAGAATGCATGGCCAGTTAACCCTTCTGTTGATGTTTTGTCTGCGCCAGACTATTTGGATCATTTACTCCCATAAGTTCAACACTATTGCATTAAAGGGACATTCTGACACATTTCAACCCAAAGCACCTGTTGTTTGAGGCCATCGAGTTCCGTCAAAAGGAAAAAAATGCAGGAGAATGTTGCATGGGGTAACCAGTAAGATGTAAAGTGTCTCAGGGAATATGAGGCAGTTGAAAGTTTGGGAGCCACCAACACTGACCAAATAATGAAACTGCAGCCAAGTCATGGAAAATCTGTTTCAGGTCCATTATCCTTTCCCCTATCAGTTAGCTATGGTAACCTTGAACAACGGGGCTCTGGCAAGACAAGAGGTTTGGAAACTGCAATTTCATCAGCTCAGAAACTCTTAATACGGCCAAGGATCATGACAGGACAAATCACACAAATGTAGCTCTGTTTTTCCATAAACTGCCTAGTACGTGTCTCCATATGTGCGTTCCATACTCCAGCTTCAGGAGACCCAAACGTGCTTCTCTTATTTCTCCAGCTATGGCCCACACAAGGGTTCTTCCAGTTTTGTGTTAGTGAGTTGGTTTCCATTGAACTGGAAGAGGACACTTAAAGCTTTCTCACACTGTCTAGTTTTCTACCTCTCTCTCTCTTTCTCACACACACACACACACACACACACACAGAACAATTGAATGAGAGAGACGTGCAATTGTATGTTCAAGGGCACACAAAAGGAAAGAAAAAAGAAGAAAAAAGAAGAGACAGAGAGAGAGAGAGAAAGAAGGATGAGAGTGAAGAAGGGAGCAGATTGCCTGTGAGAACAAGGCTGGAGAGATCATGTTTTCTGTCAAAGAGGGTCACTCGAGCACCTCTCTCAATCCTCACACCGGACGCATTATTGCATTTTGCATTTCTCCTTTTCAGTCTGAAAAAAGGGAGGGAGCAGCATCTTTTCTTTCTCTCTGACAGTGTCCCAGGAAAAAAGTATCAGATGTGCTCTGAAGAGAAAGAGAGACAGCACAAAGGTGTGTGTGTGTGTGTGTGTGTGTGTGTGTGTGTGTGTGTGTGTGTGTGTGTGTGTGTGTGTGTGTGCGTGTGTGTGTGCGTGTGTGTGTGTGTGTGTGTGTGTGTGCACAGAGTGGGTGGGGGGGTTAGACCATCCCTTTGATTCTGTGCAGAGAAAATATTACTTTCCAATTCCACGTTTGCAAGTAAACTGAGATTGTGGAGAGGACATGAAGGAAGAGATGTGGAAGGGATGGGGCATGAGAAAGAGAGAGAGAGAGAAATAGTGAAAGAAAGGTTTGGTGTATTTAATTCACCTTTGGAATTTCCGTATGGTGGAACAAGGACAAGACAAATGCACACCAAAGGCAGACAGATGTCTTCTAGGTGAAACCGAAGCACTGTGGGCTTAGTACATGCGGTGAGAGTGGGCGAAATAGAGATACTGTACGTGGATATCACAAAAAAAAGTTTGAAAAAAAAAAGACTCTCACCAGCATCATACAAGCTTCAACAGAAAAGGCAGGTAGCCTCCAACATCTCCTTTTACAACCTTAAATAGAAAAAAAACACACTCACTGTTCCTCATTAAAGCCTCACAAATTTACCAAACTCCATTTTAACTGCTGTAGTCCAAGACTAGTGAAATCCATGTCTGTCAGAAAGGGGTATTGATTGATGCCTTGTGCAGTAGGGTAAGTGTGTGTGGACCTATTTCATGATGGTAAGAAATGGTAAGAAACAATGTGTGTGAAACAGGACGGTTCTGTATTACTGGTTGTTTAGTGTAGAGTGATTTCACTGTGTGTGTATGTGTGTGTGTATGTGTGTGTGTATGTGTGTGTGTATGTGTGTCTCACTCTCTCTATCCTCCGTCGTGTTCATTGGCTCAGAGCTGGAGTCTTCAGCTGGCCCAGAGCAGGGAAGGTTTTTACCCCACGCTGCTGAGATCGTAATTAGTTTGAATTAAGTCAGACACTGGTGTCGAGGCACACTAGTACATGAACAGAGCAAAGGTTGTGCACACATGCACACACACAGGCACAGACACAGGCACACACACACACACACACACACACACACACACACACAGGCACAGACACAGACATAGACACACACACATTCACAGACACAGACACACACGCACACACACACACATATCACATATTTGATGCAACACACACACACATACAAGCCACCTTTGGGAACAGGGGCATTATTTATTTCAACCAGGAGAGTTGATCTAGAGGAAGAGAAAGAGAGAGACAGAGAGAGAGAGAGATAGAGAGAGAAAGAGGAAGAGGAGGAGAGGGAGGGAGTGTGAGTGGAGAGCGAGAGTGTGTCAGTGCTACAAGCCTGTTTACAATTTCATCCCCGGAAATAAGGGAAGACACAACAGATCCTGCTGGAGCTTTGAGACGTATACATTTCAGATTCTCAGCAGATGGCTACTCACTTGTTTACCTCCCTGCGAATCACCTGCAATTACCCTGATGCTCATGCCAGCTCCTCTTTATAAAGCCTCCCCCTTATGATCTCCCTGTGCTGCAACTTCTGAGGCTTGGAATGGTTTGAAGGTGTCTCAGAGCACACACTCCATCCTCCATACCCAACCTATGACAGGACACCCTCACCACTGGTGTTTTGTGTGGCTGCGAGTGTTTACTGGGCCCAAACAATGGCTGTGTCCAGATGTCAGTCATTTCAGTCTCCTGTGGTCTGTCGACATTGGTTGTGACTGCTATGAGCACAGACATGAGAGGCATTGATTTGAGAGTTTTCTCACCCTCACCCATACAGACACACATATAAACGCACACACGCACACACACACACACACACACAGTGTCAGAATCAGAATCAGAGCTGTTATTATTGTTAAGTGAGAATGTGAAAAGGTGTAATGTCTTGCTGAGATGAAAGCAATGCAGAAATAATGTGTGTGTGTGTGTGTGTGTGTGTATGCACACGTATTTTTGGATTTGTGAGTGTAACTATGGAAGGGTGAAAAAGAGAGAGAATGAGAGTAAAGAGAGAGAGGATATTGACCCATGTCATATATCCCAAGACACAAGAAGTAATTAAATATGCATGAAACACACACACACCCACACACACACACACACACACATAGACACACACACACACAATTCCCTGAGGCTTGGTATAACCCTGCACAGTTACAGCATGCACTGAGCAGCCATAACCACACCTGCATAGCAGGATAACTATTGTGTAAAAGAAATCAGGTAAAAACTGAGCAACTGCGTAACAGTCTAATAGTCTAACTCCTGTACTACTGTAGATGAACATACTCTCATCAACACACTTCAACAAGCCTGCTGATCAAAACACACATAAAATGAAGACTCAAAAAAACAACAAATTAATCTCATTTTAAAAATGTTACCATTTTTTAAAATTTAGTCCTCCTCATCTAAAAAATGCAGACGCTTATAAGTCACTGTAAGAGCACTGAATGTTGGCATCTGATCCGGTTGAGTGCGCCCTGACTGTTAGATTTGTATTTGTGTCTAAAAGCGAAGGTTTTGCAGTGGGGCGCTCATAGACGGCAGGGCCAAACGGCCACGGGACTCACATCCCATAATTAGCCTACGCAGCA
>JAIFZK010000009.1:19980000-20007500 GCA_027481765.1 Tenualosa thibaudeaui
GAGAGGGAGGAGTGTGTGTGTGTGTGTGAGTGTGTGTGTGTGCGTTTGAGAGAGAGAGAGAAAAAGAGAGAGAGATAGAGAAAGGGAGGAGAGTGTGTATGTGCGTGTGTGTGTGTGTGTGTGTGTGTGTATATGTTTCTGAGGCTGGTGCTCAGATCACGTGGGAGGGCCCTCAGGGTGTCGCGCTCAACTACATCCTCCTCATATCCCAAACTAAATCACTCGCCATGTTGCTGATGCCCTTTGCTACCTGGGAAATATTTATTGGTGATGTGGAAGAGTTGCTTTAGAGAGAGCGAGAAGGAGAGAGAGAAGGAGAGAGAGAGGGGAGGAAAGAAACTGCCTTGTGGCAACTTACTGAGAGGAGAGAAAAAGAGAGACAGAAAAAGAGGGACACAGAGAAAAGGAGAGAGGAATGGAAAGAGGGGGTGAGACATGGGAAAGTGGGTGAAAAAAATGAGAGTAAGTGTTATCATCTGAAGATTTATTGGCAAGTGAAATGCCATGGAGGACAAGGGTCTAATAACACTCTCTCTAGCCCTGACACACCCTTCACTCAGACAGCCCAACACACACACGCACGCAGGCTCACACACACACACAGGCACCCAGTGAGAGTGATAGCACAGGAACCAAGCCAATGCACTGTTGACATCCAGGTTAAGTGTTAAGTGTACTGGGGATTCCCCCTTCAATGCTCTAGGTGTGAAAGAAGTGTCCAAAGGAGAGAGAGATTATGTGTGTGTGTGTATGTAAATCTGTGTGCATGCATCTGTGTGTGTGTGTGTGTGTGTGTCTGTATGTGTTTGTGGGTATGTGTGTGCTTGTATGTGTGTGTGTGAGAAAAGAGAGATGCACATGTAAGTGTGTGTCTAGAAAGAGGAACTTGTCCAGCTGGAAAGCGAGGAGCCAAATCGTCTCTGCTTATTCGCGCACACAAACAATACCCGTGGACAACTGCATTTGCTAGAGAACTCAGCCATAAATCATGGCAGGCAAACGGCATCTCCTCCAGTCACTTCCATAAAAAGCCCATTTCAGACCTAAACAACATTCATAGATGTATCCACATTACGCCCCACACTTGCCCAGCCCCACTCTAGTCCCAGTCTAGTGGCTTTACTATAAGGACCCCCCCACCCCCCCCACCCCCCTGGATCTCTCACTCTCCTTCCCTCCCTCCCTCCTTCCCTCTCTCTCCTCTTTCTCTCTCACCTTGTTTTGCTCTTGTTCTCTCACAAACCTGATAAAAACAGACTCTGTGTAGTAAACGCTGGCCAAGGGATAATTTAAAGGAGGGAAAGAGAGGGGTGGGGGTGAAATGTAATAAAACGTAATAACAACTTCATTGTTCCTCTACGTTCCCCAAACACCCCCCCCCCCCCACTGTTTTTTTTTTTTTTTTAATGGCCTTCCCGGTCCCTGGCTGGCAAAAAGGCGCTTCCGACAGCTACTGTGCTTGCGCACAGCCTCTGCTGAGGGTCCACAGGTAATCGAGCGGCTTTATTAATGCCCCTAATTGCGGAAGAACAAAGGTTCGACCTCCCGCCCACTTCAAAGGAAGAGCCTGGCACAGGGATCATTAAAGACGGACCACCCAACTCTCCTACGGGACACCCATGTTTGTTTATTTCACCCTGGAAAAAGAGAGGGAGAAAGAAACAGAGAGAGTGAAATGGAGAGAGAGAGAGATGGAAAGTGAGTAAGTAAGTGAGGGAAGGATGCAAACAACCTACCCCTCCTTTATGGACTCTGTGAGTTAACCTTGAGCGTGGGCGTCTGCGTAGGGCTTAATGAAAGCCCTTTTCAGCGTAATTTTGCCTGCTGTCTCTCTCTCTCTCTCTCTCTCTTAACGTTTTCCAAAAGAACGCAGAAGCCTCAAGCAGACTTGTTTGTATCACTTCCACATCCAGTTCTGGGCCACCTTGCCAAGCACCAGGCTACCGGGTTAGAATGGTGAGACAGAGAAGGAAGAAGATGGAGTGATCTCTAAAAAGACAAACAGGCAACTCTAAGCATCAGTGTTTTGGAAACTGTTCGTGTTGTGTCTCTCACCGCCATGATCTCATCCTTGTGCAGCATCTAGATATGTGCGAATATGATCATGTGGATTTTCATATCTTCCTACTCTAGGTGCCTTGTGGTCTCTGTAGTCCACACACACACACACACACACACACACACAAACTAACAGATCTGGTGTGATACTGATGTGACTCTGATAGGGTGGCCTGAAAAAAAAACAATGGCATGGAGATTACACAGCCATAATTCATTGCTTCCCTTTTGAAACATCTCATAAAATGAACAATCTATCATTGTAAACTGGTGCTATAAAGAGCACGGCTCGCACAGGAAGTCAGCTCAGGCTCAGTCAAATGAAGGGGGGAAAAAAGTTATTTTACAAGTTTGACAACTTTCCAAAAAAAAAGGTAGATACAAGCTTATTTGCATGAGGGGAGATTAAAAGAAGAGAGGAGAGAGGGATAGAGAGAGAGGAAAAATGAGTGTGAAGAGCACAAAGGGAGCTCCCACCATCAGGAGAGGGCCAAACCCGTCTAAACTACTCTCATTTGATTGATGAGCACAGCGATCCATCGCTCTAGCTCACTGTTTGTCTCTCTCGCTCTCTCTTTCTCTCTCTCTGTCTCTGTTTCTCTCTCTCTCCTCTCTCCTAAACCTTGCTCCACCTGTCAACTGAGTGCACAGAGAGAAGCAGGGGAGTCTGGGATTGAAAGAGCAGAGCTCCTGCTGAACGGTACCACCCCCCCACACCCTCCTAGGAGGGGGGGGAGTCAGGTCGGGTGGTGATGGTTCATGCTGGGTGTGTGTGTGTACGTGTGCATGTGTATGTGGGTGTATGTGTGCCAGTCAGTGTAAAACGAGGGGCAAGGGGGGGTGGCAATAGAGAAGTGTGGATGGGGGTTGGGGGGGGGTGCATCGAACGAAGAAGCGAAACAATAGTGACAGGCGCACTGGCTGGGGGTTTGCTGGTCGGATTAGCTCCAATAGCCATAATAAATGAAACAAGAGAATGGAGCAAAAACAGGGGGGGCGCCTGACTGAAGGGCTGGCTTATGGGAAGTGGCAGGCCAGGCGAGCCCCCGGGCGCTGAATTAGTTTTGCCACTCGATAATTTGACTGATTCACTCCAGTGGCCGGAGGAGGGACGGACGGCCTGCGAGCGGCGAACTCCGATCTCCGATCTCCAAGCCCAGTCCGACTCGTAATGAAGTAACCAGCCCGCTCGTTACTCAGATGAACACACACACACACACACACACACACATGAAGTCAGTCAGGGAATGAAAGAGGGTGTGAGAGAGAGTGTGCATGTAATGTGTGTGCTTGTGAGAGAGCTAGAGAGAGAAAGAGGAAAAGAGAGAGAGCCTGTATGTGTGTGTGTGTGTGTGTGTGTGTGTGTGTGTGTGTGTGTGTGTGAGAGAATAGGAGCTTTACAGAAACTACCAGACGGCTGGGTACAGGCAGGTGCAATGGGCAGGCGGGTGTGTGTGTCTTATTGGAGGCTGCATGCGCTGATGCAGATGGCTTCACTTCCCTCAGTGCTCACCAACACTGCTCTGGACCCCACCAAGGAGCTCCCAGAGGACTGGCCACACAGGTGTCAGTGTGTGTGTGTGTGTGCGTGGGTGTGTGCGTGTGTGTGTATGTGTGTGTGTGTGTGTGTGTGTGTGTGTGTCTGTGTGAGTGCATGTGCATGTTAGAGTGTATCGGTCCTGTGAGAGAGAGTGTGTGTTTGAGTGTGTGTGTGTGTGTGTGTGTGTGTGTGTGTGTGTGTGTGTGGGTGCGTATGTGTGTGTGTCTGTGTGAGTGCATGTGCGTGTTAGGGAGTATGTGTGAATGCATATGTGTGTGCGTGAGAGAGATAGTGTGTGTGTGAGTGTAAGTGTGAATGTGTGTGTGTGTGTGTGTGTGTGTGTGGTGGCCCCTAGGGAAAGCAGGCAGACTATAGGCTCGATGCTGAGTGGAGATTTTGTGCTTGGTGTTGCGTGGCATGCTGGCTGTCAGGCCAAGGTTTCTGTGCAGAAGGCCCCTCTGTGGATTAGGAGTGTGTGTGTGTGTCTGTGTGTCTGTGTGTGTGCACTTGTGTGTATATATGTATACTTTTGTGTGTTTTTTTGTTGTTGTATGTGTTACTGTGTGTGCAAGGATGACCTGATATAGGGGTGACCTAACTGTCACTGCAACAATGGACAAGCTCCTGAGAATTGAAAGTGGGTTTATAAAAGTGTGTATGTGTGTGTGTGTGTGTGTATGTGCAAACACACCTCTATATGTGTGAAAAACATGTGATAAATTCATTTAAAAAGTATAGGGCAAAATCTAGCTAGCAATTCTGTAATATCTTTGAACTTACTTATTTATGTATGGATGTATCCAGAGGACTTTTGTGCTTATGCTGAATGTGTGTATGTCCGTGTGTGTGTGTGTGTGTGTGTGTGTGAGTGTGAGTGTGTGAGCTGTGAGTGTGTGCATTTGTGTGTGAGACAGTGGCACTCCAGTGAGGGGCCAAGCCTTGAGTTCCCGCGTGTGATAATGTTATATCAGAGGGGCCAGCCCCAAGCCCTGCTTAACAAAGACGTCCCGCAGGGGGGGCATTCTCCTACTCTCCCACAGTCCCGGAATCTGTCACAGCCACTGCAAACATGGCAAAGGGAGAGAGAGAGAAAGAGAGAGAGAGAGAGAGAGAGAGAGAGAGAGGAGGACATTGGGGAGGTGGGGCAAGAGATGACGGAAATGGATGAGGGTGGAGGAGTGCACTGTCTGTCTATGCGCCACAGTTGAAGGCCAACCTTTGCTTAACCTTTTACATGTTGAAAGCACGTTTCACCACTGGCTTATTAATTTGGACAAGGTCACCTTCTCGTGCTCCCTCTCTCTCTCTCTCTCTCCCTCCCTCTCTCGCTCACTCTCTCTCATTTTAATGCCAGATTAGTGGCCCGATCGCAAACTTTGATGTAGGAAAAAATTGTGCAGATGCCGGCAACTCTTGGGCCTGGTGAGTTGAAATTAGTGTGACTTTATTGATGCGCTATCGACGTCTCTTTTCTTTCTTATTTCTTTTTTTTTTTTCGCCACAGCAGGAGGTGTGGGGGTGTGGATGAAATGTCAACGTGTCGTACGTGGGGGTTAGCAGCAGTGTAAGCAGTAAAGCGCAGCATTTACATACTGTACTGTCAAAATTAATAACCTCATCTGCAGGATGCTGAGTCTATTTTTCCAAGCCCTGTTCTCCCACCCACTTTCTCTCCTATACCCTGGGACTCACTGGCCAACTAGCTCTGGAACTCTGGGAGAGACCCACAAAAGGACAGACTACACACACTCTCTCTCTTCTGATCTGTGCTCTTTGTGTGTGTGTGTGTGTCCTTCAGACTGCCCAGCGGGTTCTATTTTCAGGTTTGCCCTTAGAGATGGAGTGAACAAGAGAATGTTAGAGAGAGAGAGAGAGAGAGAGATAGTAAGGGATGTGACATTCCTGAGCTCCTATGGACTCTTCAAAGAGAGGTCTGTATCAGGGCACCCAAAAGGGCTCTTTGCCAGGCTGTGATATATATGTGCATAGACACATGCTGCTGGAGAACTGTGACGGCTGACACACACACACATACACACATGCACACACGCATACACAGAGTGATCTGCCAACAGTTGTTGTGTTAATGCTAAATATTTGATACCCATTAAAAAGCAAACCATAAGTGGACCAAACCAAAAGCAAACCATAAGCGGACTTTAAAATGGAAGAATCATTTTGAGTTTCTTTAATCTTCTGGGCTTTATTAATTGACAAAATCACAAAATGGCAGCAGATTAGCAGAACACCAACGGCCATCAATAGCCCAGAACCATTGCACTGTATCCCTCCACCCACACACACATACAGACACACACAGACACAGACACACACACAACAGCAGCAGCAGAAGCTATGGCAGAGGTGGGGTGGCTGTCATAAGAACTGTCTCTTTCTCTTCCACATTTCAAACAGAAGTTAGTGATGATGGTGTGTGTGTGTGCGTGTGCGCGCACGCGTGTGTGTGGGGGCTTTAGAAACGGTGGGGGTGAATCTGTCTTCACATGTCGCCCGCAGCAGAAAAACACACGCGCCACGCAGATAGGAGAAGTCTTGAACGTGAGTCACTGGCTTCAAACTGTCAGTCATGTGAAGAAGCCGCTAATTAAATGGCTAATTATAGAGCTAATACTGCCAACTGTACAGGCTGATAAGGAGGCCACTGCCGCGGCCCACAGACCGAGAGGGAGCAGGTGAGAGCTGCACCACTGATATATGTGATGATGGAAATATACCAATATATTAATAATATATCAAAAGGAAACAGCCCATCTAGTTTTACATTTTAAGAAATGAGAACGAGAAGTTTTTTCTTAATTTTGCCATGTGGTTTTGGAGCTGATGACACTTTAAGCAGAAAGGGTTACGTGTCCTTTGACGCTTGTCTGTGGGCTACATTAAATAACAATGGCATTTTCTGGGCTGAGGGGGTGTCAAAGGCAACTGTTGAATCATAGCAGTTGAGAGGCCATCGTCTGCTGGAGGTGTGTGTTAGCACACGCTAGACATTATACGCGTCTCCAGGCGGTTTCTTGGACTGAAACTGTCACTGATTTCAGCTTGATACCTGTCAGTTTGAGGTGCTGTCAAAAGGAAGAAGAGAAAAGGGAATGAGGAACAGAAAAGGAAGAAGAGGAACAGAAGAAGAAGAAGAAGAAGAAGAAGAAGGAAAAAAAAAGATTACGATATGGAAAAACGCTCAGCTAGCATTCTCCGTCCTACTTTTCCCACTTAACCGATCAATAGACTGACCAGAGCTGAAGTAATGGAGATTCACAGAAGAAAAAAATGCAAAGTACTAACCACCTCTCTCTCTCTTTCTTTCTTTCTCTCCCTCACTCTCTCCATTTCTCTCTGTCATTATGATGTCTTTGTGTTAACAGTCTGTCTACGTTAATGAAGGCTATTTAGATGCCAGCATCAAGAGTGTTTGGACATTTTGGCCATGGTGGAAATTAGCCCATCACACACATGCACAAGCACATACATCCCAAATTTCCAGTATCTATCTATCTGTCTATATATCTGCACACACACACACACACACGCACACACACACACACACATCTATCCATTATCCTTCATTAAACAGGGATATCTGCAGGCTCTAGCAGCACCTACATGATCAGATTTCCTCATCCCATATGCATATGTGCAAACAGCATGTGTTCTCCCCTCCTCCAAAAAGGCAAAGCTGCTTATTGCTCCACGACGAGCTCTATGGCTCCCCCTGCGCAGCCTGCAACTCACTCTATCAATCTGTGATGTAAGGCGGAGACATCTGGCCTCCATAACGCGCCAGAGATGTTTAATGGCGAAGGCACCCTGGAAGAATGTCAGGTATGCAGCACTCTAGATAGCATATATCTACGCACTAGATACACAGCGTGTAGTGCACTTAGAATACTGGGAGTGTTTGAAACTGAACTGACTTATTAGTCACATGTATATATAGATCAACACTTGCCTTTAACACCCTCAGTGCACAACATGTCATCTTTAATAAGATCCACAGAGGAATGTCAAGGGCATAGAACCCAAGCCCTTTCTTTCTCCTCCTTTAATCTTGCACTGCAGTGTTTCCTCTCTGTCAAGACACTCAGCTGGATGGGGGAAAGCACATTAGGGCCTTCTAGCTTTCTTTTGTCGTTTACCAACTGCTTGTGATATCTATATCCCTTCCTCTCACTCTCTTCCCTCTTTTTTCTTTCTATCCTCTCTTTTCATTTTCCCCAACTCCCTCTCTCTTTCCCTTCCCTGGCTCTCTGGTTCATTAGCATGTGTGAGGGCTGGGCCGGCCCATATGCCACTAAACAGATCTCCATGTTTTATTTATTTCCGCTTATTCCTCCGACGGCCTTAACCCTTTCTGCCGCACCGCATCATGGCGTGCCATGCGGCCACCCACCATAGCTGTGCCGTGCCGTGTGGCCCCGGGGCCCTCTGCACCGCTGGGGAGCTCCTGCCACAGCTGCAGCATCTCTACAGCACAATTAAACAGACAACTGGAAGCACTTATTTTCCTTTTTTTTTACTGTCTGGATGCTTTTTTTTTCCTTTCTTTTCTTTCCTTGCCTATAAACCAGTGAACAGCATGAGCAGCAGCCAACAGCTTTCTCTCAGTAGCTAAGTGTGTGTGGTGTGCCGGGCTCCCTCAGAAGGAAGTGTACTTACACACTTTGCTGGTGTCACATCATAGTTCGTCCTTATGTAATGTCCTTACTATTTTTTTAAACCTCGATATGTTTATATGAAAAGCATGTTCATTTTTTTTATTTCATTAGTTTATTTTTAATGTGTTAATTATTATACTGTAATTAACACAACTGTAAAATAATTAACAACATAACATACCAGTAAACTTGATATTCGTATCAGAAATGGCTATGGAAATAAAATAAAATGTGACTAATGAAATCTTAAATACGCATGGTGCCCAGAAAACACTTGGCTTGGCACCCCTGGGTCTCAATCAAGGTGATCAATGGTGTAGCCATGTCAGAGACAGAGAGAAGAAGAGAGCTACAGTGAGAAGAGAGGAGAGAGGAGAAAAGGAGAAGAGGAGAGGACAGGAGGAGAGAAGAAGCAAAGAGAGGACAGCAGAGCTATGAGACTGTAGTGACAGACTTAAACACTATTTGTCAGAGTGGAGTGAGAGAGAGAGAGAGAGGGAGAGTGAGTCTGGACGGAAGGCAGAAGGGGGATTGGGGGTGGGCTGACTTGGGCTGGACTGGTGTGTGTGTGTGTGTGTGAGTGTATGTGTGTGTGTGTGTGCGTGTGTGTGTATGTGTGTGAGTGTATGTGTGTGTGCGTGTGTGTGTGTGTGGGGGGGGGTTGGTTGGGAAGTGAAGCTGGCGGAGGTGTGTGTGTGTGGGTGGGGTGGGTGAGATGAGGTGGGATGGGTGGGTGGGTAGCAGGCACTCCTCCCAGTTTTCAGGGGGGGCTAGCAGATGGAGGAGCAGCCCCCAGTGGGACATGCCATTCATCAAAGTCACTGGCGAGGCCCTGCGATTGTTTTCACCCACAGAGAGGAAGAGAGGGAGAGAGAGAGAGAGACAGCGAGAGAGAGAGAGAGAGAGAGAGAGATGGAGGGGGAGGAAAGAAGGGCAGAAAGAGAGAAAGATGGAAGGAGAGAGAGAGATAGAGCAGAGAATGAGTGTCAGAGTGTGAGGGAGGAGAGAAAGGTAGAGACAATGTGAGCATGTGAGCAAACAGTTTGTTAAAGAATGTGAGCTGGAAAGGCATGGACCTGTGTGTGTGTGTGTGTGTGTGTGTGAGTGTGTGTATGTGTGTGTCCAAATGTTTGTGACAGAAAACAAGAGAGAAAGAGAGGTTGAGAAACAGACAGGACATTAAGAAAAAAAAGAGGAGAGTGACAGATGGATGAAAAAGAGTGAGAACAGAAGAGGGCAGAAGGAGCGAGAAAAAGAGAGAGATAAAAGAGAGAGAGAGAGAGAAGTGGAGGCTCTTATCTTAGCATCAACCCCCATCAGTGCCACACAACACTGCTTACCTTTCATCAGCACCTATCAGAGAGACGGAGGGCAGGAACTGAGAGGGTGAGGAAGGGGAACAACCAGGGGAACGACCAGACTCTCTCTCTCTTTCTCACTCTCTCTCTCCTCTTTTCTTTCTGTCTCTCTCTCTTTTTCTCCTTCTTCTTCCTCCTTTTTTCCTTTTAGCAGACAGGAAAAGCAACTGACTCTGACTCACCTCCCTGTCACTGAAGTCTGCCAAGTAGTGAAACATTGATTAGGTCCATTTGTTTATTTATTCCAGGCCTCATCGTCACAAGACCTTACAGTAACTTTGAGAATATTTAGGCCACCCTGGGATTACGATTTTTTTATTTTTTTGGAGAACGCACAAAATGCTTGAGAGTGACAGATATTTATCTTTGAGAAGATTCTGGAAGTAGAACATCAGAGGCCCGAAGTGCCAAAAGTGTCGGTCCTATCTCTCACCATCAGTTTATCTCTTTATCTCTTCTTCTGAGTCTCTCTGTCCCTCCCTCCCCCCCTCCCTGATGAAGTGTGTTGTGGGACTGCGCTGTGTTGTAATGCTATGGCAGCTTTCGCTGCGTTTGCTAGTGAGACGCATTATGGTTTTATGAAACTTTAATGAGGACTGAAGTGGCTGTTGATGTTTCAATAAAGACACATGAAAGTGGCTGCAGGTCTCACCTCACATTCTCTCCTTCTTTTCTCTTGTCTTCCTTCTCTGCAACTCTGATGTGTCTCACACCTTCCCCCTCCATTTTTCGTACACATGCAGATTGCTCCTCTGTTCTCTTTCTTTCTTTGTCTCTCTCTCTCCCTCTCCCTACACATTAAAGCTAACCCTCTCCTCCGCTGTCTCCATGGACTAGGCAGTGAATTGTTCTTTGAGAGAGCAAGAGGAGAAGAGGGACTTGTGTTTTACATGATGACTGAGCCAGTAAGGGGCTGTGGTGGTGTGTGTGTGTGTGGTGTATGTGTGTGTGTGTGTGTGAGCCCGCGCATGTGTGTGTGTGTGAATGGAGAGGGTGGTGGTGGTGATGGTTGAGGGGGAGTGGTGCATCCTAATTCCTGCTGTTTGCTCAGTCCCCCGGAGCAGCATAGCCTTCTGATGTTTCTGTCAACAGCAATCCAGGAAACCAAACGCCAAAACAAAACCCACTAACACGCGCTTCGCATTTGGGCCATTTGCTCCCTCTCTCTTTCTTTCTCTCCCTCTAGCTTTCTTTCTCTCCCTTGCTCTGCACTCCTCCAGTCAGGCAGCTGTGAACAAGGGACTCGCTCGAAGAAGCAAAAGATGAAGAGGAAGAAGAAGAAGAAGAAGAAGAAGAAGAAGAAGAAGAAGAAGAAAAGATAAAGAGGATGGTGCGGTGGAGGAAGAAACAAAACAAACCAGAAAAAAAAAAAAAAAGACTCTGAGTCCCCTGTGAACACTTCCCAATTTCTCTCTGGCTCCCTCGGCGGGACGGATCTCTCTGCAGCAGAGCAACGATCAGTCGGCATTAAATCAGCGGTACCCGCTCCTCTGGAGTGACTAATTGTGGCATTAGAGGGAAATAACAGCGTAAATTGCTGGTAATAATTAAACGACAACTCTGATCAAAATCTGTTAAGGGCACAGTCGAAACTGTGCTTTTGCTCCAAGTGACTGCAGCCTCCTGCAACTCAGCATTTGGCGCATATGTACAGTGCCAAGCGACGACTTCTATTATTAGTGCATTTGCTAATTAAATTCATTAGAAAGTTTTTTTCCTTTACTTCTCTCGGATGAATTGCCCCGCAGTTGTGATTTTTTTTTTAAGTTAACAGCTACAACTGTCATGTGTCCAAATGCAATCTCTACTGGTGATTAAAACAATAACACTAACAGTGGTGTAAATATGGTGATGATCATGACAATGAAGATGAGGACAGACATTAGATGGCCCTCTCTGTTTGTGTGGTTCTTTGACACATCTGTAAGAGATTGGAGTGTGTGTGTGTGTGTCTTACCTTCAGTACCTGTGGTGTGTGTGTGTGAGTGTGTGTGTGTGAGCTCCATCCCTTATGCATACATAACAGTGCGGTTTGTCTGTCCAGTGGAAAAAAAACAACACTGAGCCTCTGAGCCTCTTGAACAGATCAGCAGGATGTCCCATTAACTTAATGCAGGGGCTTTCAGGAATACTGTCCCCCCACCACACACACACACACACACACACACACACAACCAACTCTATGCCATAATCTACATCAGAGGTGCAGAGTAAAAGAATAAAAGAACTGAAGCCTGGATCTCAAACAACAAGGCCACACACACACACACACACACACACACACACACACACACACACACAGCACCCCCACTGTCCCCTCTCTGCTCAATTCAATTGAATTGGTTTACCAATTAAATTAAATGAATTTGATTGAGGGGAATGTTATCCCGTTTCACGGCCAGTGACAGTAATGCTTGTTGAGGTGCTGTGAAATGCTTGGCACATATCAAACGAATCAAATGTGTCCTCTACCTAATGCACACGCCTGCTGCAATACAAGGGCTGTGCACGCCACAAGCGCGTCTAATCTGATCCTGGAACAGGACTTATCAGGACTTATTATATGTAGAAAAAAACATCAAATACACCTTGTGTTAAATAAACTACTGATAACACAACCTAACTCACATAGAAAAATACTTGAGTGTTTCTTTATAATGATATCAGAGAAAAATAAAGGCAAAGGCAACATTTGTGTGGACGACACACAGACATGGCAGGGAGAAATTTGGAAGAATGCAGATGCATACTGAATAAAGAGGTGGGGGGGGCAGACGGAGGATGGGCAGAGGGTGAGCGACACACACAGAGACACTGAGACACACACACTCACACACACACACACACACACACACACACACACACACACACACACACACACATAATAACACGCGTCATCTGAAATCAATCAGTCCCATCGCTAACTGACTGCTCGGGGCTGGCGGCTGTTTGGATCAATAGCCAAGCTGGCCATTGTGAGGGCTAAATTGCCACTACCATCAGCAATCCGGAGAGGAGAGGAGACCGGAGGAAGACAACCGGGTGCCCGCCTGCAGTCTGCTGGAGGGAGCTGACCACATGCATCGCCAAAAAAACACACATACACACATGGATACAAATCACACACACACACATACACAAACACACACACACACACACACACACACACACACACACACACACATACACACACAGAATGTGTATGCATGTGTGTGTGTGTGTGTGCATGCATGTGTATGTGTGTGTGTGTGTGTGTGGGGGGGGGTATGCGTGTTTCTGTATAGTACAAACAGTATGGAACAATGACAGCAAAGAATAGTAAACTGATTGTAAAAAGCAAAATGAAGAATGCACATTTCATATAAGAAAGTTTTTTTTTTTTTTTTAAAGCAATATACAAAGAGGGCAAGTGAGAGAGTGCAAGAAAGAGAGAGAGAGAGAGAGAGAGAGAGGGGGGGAACAAATACATGTGTGAGAAAGCGCAACAGAAATCCAATAGTTTAACCTCTGTTTGAGACGCAGCCATGGCCACTGAAGGACAGAGGGTGAAAATCAATAGGAGCTGATTTGCAGAAGGAGGAGGAGTGGGAGGAGAGGAGAGATGAGCAGTGAGCAGAGAAAGGGAAAGGAAAAAAGGCAGACCACAGAGAAAGGGGGGTGAATGGAAAAACACAGGAAGGGAGGGACAAAGAGAGAGAGGGGAAAAAGACAAGGACCTTTAAGAGAAATATTAGAACCTCATCTAGACTAGTACCAAATGAACCCAAAACATACAGAAAAAAACACACCTTCAGTACTATTTATACTGGTACAATTTTACTGCATAATTAATGTGAGAGAGAAAATAGTCTCTTGTGTTTAGGGGAGGGGGGAGGCGGAGGACAGAGAGTAGGAAGGTGTCCTTCCCTGTCTATTTTTCACCACATTGGGGTTTGCAATGTAGGAGGCCTGTTCAAGGTTGGGTAATGGAGACAAAGTAGCCAGACAGCTGTGTGGAGTGTGGACCTGCGGACCTCACTCCCAGGGTGCATTGCAAGCTACAAGGCTAGCAGATGTGGCTCTTAGCATCCTTCTGGGCTTGTGAGGGGTTGCTACTAATTCTGTAGTGGGCATGGACAGGTCTGGTCAGAATGTGCCGCAGACCACAGGGCTGTGTATGTGTGTGTGTGTGTGTGTGGGTGTGTGGGTGTGTAGGGGGTAGGTTTCTGGGTCAGTGGTGGTCTGAGACCCGTATTGCAGAGTGTTTGAGTTGAGTTGTAGCTGTAGTTGTGGCTTCTGGGCCCTCGTGGAAGTGGGGAGAAAAAAAAAACTTCTCTCCAGCCCAGGTGCTGAGTCCCCTCTAGGGGGCTGCAGTGGGGCAGAGATGAGGGTATGACGGCAGGTAGGCAGGGAGGAGTGGACTGGAGAGACTGACATGGGGGGGGGGGGGGGCGGGGTGGTGAGGAGTAAAGGCTCCGAAGGCAGAGCAGAGGGAAGGGGCTAAGTGGGACAGAGACACATCCCAGCTGGTGGGGCTGGATGTTTGGGTGGCAAGAGGGGAGCGGTGGTGGTAAAAAGAGGGTGGGGGTGGTGGAGGTGGTGGTGGTGGTGGTAGTGGTAGTGGAACCAGGGGTGGGGGTGAGGATGCTGTGAGGGGGTTTGACTCACCTGTGTGGGAGAGCAGACCGGGGGAGAGCAGGCCGTGGACGCCATGGGGCAGGAGCCTAGAGCTGTCCTGCATCGGCACCCCTAGGGAACGCTTGGGAGGACGACCGGGCCTGGAGCTAAGGGAGAGAGAGAGGGAGAGAGAGAGAGAGAGAGAGAGACTTGGTTTTAAAACTTTAATGCACTTAGTGTAACAAATAAATATATCTCACAGCTGAGTTCATCCCACTGCGCAGTAAAAAATGAACTATGAGTACACTGAGTCCTACAGACATCCTTTATGTGATTTAGATTAGCTGTAAACAATGACGCCAGTGTTCACAAATACTGTAAACAACATTTGTAATTGCTTAAATGAAAGCATGAGAAAAAAAAACAGAAAGAGAGCATGAGAGGGAGGGAGGGAGAGAGAGAAATAATGGGTTGCGTTTTACCTCTGGGGGGAAAAAAATGTATGCTCAAAAGTAACATGCTTCAGAATGCTCTGATTCAGTGACAGAGAATCATAAAATAGGTATAACACAATGCTAGATGAATCAGTGTTGAATACTGACCAATGAAAATCAGTGTTGAATACTGACCAATGAAAATCAGTGTTGAATACTAACCAATGAAAATCTCTCTCCATTACACCGGTATGCAGTCATCTTACCCCCACAAACAAACACATGTATTGTCTCATTCTCTTTCGCACTGGCCTACATACAATTGTGCTACACAAAAACACACACACACACATGCAAGCACACATACATGCATGTGGTATGGGTGTGGGTATTAGGCTGTGGCAGGTAGTCTAAGATCCAGCAGCGATAGAACACACAGGAGACCCAGGATACAAATGTGGCCCCCTGGAACGCCAGATAGCGATCAGCTCCAAAAAAGCACATGCCTTCAAGTCTCATATTCCTACAGGACCAGAGCTGATAAGGGCTCCACGACGTGCAGGCACATTGTTTTCACATCTCTCTCTCTCTCTCTCTTTTTACCTTCATTGTACGCCCCCTGTCTCTCTTTCTCTCACTTGTGTGTATGTGTGTGTGTGTGTACCTATGTACGTGTGTAAACTTCAAGTGATGAGATTCCTGCCCCTAAGGAGACAGGAAGTGGAAAGCAAGCAAACCTTCCTCAAGTTATGCAACAACAGCCAACACCTCCTCCTTACACACACACACACACACACACACACAACCTAACTTAATACCTCTGTCACACACATACACACACACACACACACACACACACACACACACACACACACACACAACCTAACTTAATCCCTCTGTCTCTCACACACATACACACACCTGAATTTAATCCCTGTGCCATATTCATACACATCCATACATGACATTTCCACAAATACTGTACTGTGTCACACAAGTAGACACGGGAATACACACAACAGCCTCAGACACACACACACACACACACACGCATACAAACAAAAGCAATATCTCACCAACTCAGTCTACCCTCAAATTCACATACCTACATAACACAAATCTCATAAAAAGAACATTTTAATTTTCAGTAGACAAACTGACCATTTTATAACATCCTTCAGATCCACATACATACACTCACACATCCAAACACTACCTATAATACATGCAGTACAGAGGTCACTACACAGAGTGAAAACAACAGGCTGGACACAGAATGCAAAGCCACTCATTTTTCTTCTGGCGAAGAGAGAGCAGTCTAGTGTAAATGCCACATTCAGAAACCATGCTGAAATGGCTGCCTCAGAGTTAGCCTAGATGAGCTGGAGATAACGAATCAACATGTGGTCATGTTTGATCTGCTGGCTTTGTCAGATGTCAATAAAAACAACTCACTTGAGTTCTGTCTAGCTCCATTTAAGGTTCATAAAGCAGACATAAAACATAAAGATAACAGTGAAACACGGTGAGTTTACATCATGCCCTCAATGCTTTATGGAGCATCTGTGAGTCTTTACAGGCCTTTGATGTCAACCTGAATCCTTTTTTAAAAAAGGCCTTTGGATCTATATAAAAGCATTCATATAAAAGCATTTTTACCAGACCTATACCTGATAAGTAGATAGGATTACTTAGATTACACAATAGGCGATTTGCTGTGTTCTGCAGTTGATAATAAAATATGTTTTAAATACTGAGGGAAAGTAAATGATGATTGGGATGGGGTTTTGCTTCCATTAAACTCTATACTGTACTTCTGAACCCTCACTGTACTGCCTGAGCAAGCAGCCATAGGCAGTCCTGGAGTAAAACGACTCCATTACGCAAAATATCTGCTATTGAATAGCCAGTCATTTCAATCGATGGTAAACTCCCTGTGAACCCACACCGTGCTTCGAGTGGTCGGGTGCTTCGTCGGGCAAGCCCCACACCACCGGCTCCCCTGGCACCACTGCCGACTGTCAACAGCTCAAAGTGAACCGATGAAAATGCACAGCACCCACGACTGTCACTTTTTACTAATCCAATTAAAAACTCTGAACAGTCAAGCGTGTGAAACAGAGAAGGGGGTGGGGTGGAATTGGGGGGAAGAAAAAAAAAGCTCAATCAACATTAATCACTTTTGCGGGTGTAGCCAGTCCGTAACTCAAGACCGCTCGATGGTGTTAACTGTAGCGTGTCCAAGATGGCAGCAACAAAATGTGCACCAACATCCCAACTGTTGTCAAGACAGTCAAGAGAGAAAAAATCGTTCAAATGCTAATTAGTTTGTTTAGCTGTTTATTCCAAGTTGTAAATCTATCTTTGATACATAAACCTCTTAGAGAAAAGACTGCGGAATAGTCGATTATATTGAATTAAATTTAATCTATTTAATGTAATTACTCTTTAATCTCAGTAAAACTAAACAGGTCATGTAAAACTTAAATTAAAATAAAAAAAAATATTCTATATAAATTCAAGCACAGCTTAAGTGATCATTTTCTGAAGACGAACCCTTGCCTTTCAAAACATTCCAAATGGAATGACCTCACAATAATTTGAAGTGCTGAAAATTTACAAGGGAACTTCAAAAATGCCAGCAACATTGTGGTCTTGAAAAACAATCAATTACCAACATTTTCCTATAATGTGTCAACATTTCCGGAGAGGAAACCAAATCAAAAAACAATTTGGCGGAGCAGAGTTGACCGGAGTGAGGCTCTGTGGGGTCAGCCCTGCCCAGGATCAGAGACAGCACCGCACCGCGCCGGGCGAGTGTGCCGCTATCCCGCCTCTGTGCCTAGTCGACCTCGGGTGGAAACGGGAGTGCGGTGGCCGCTAGAGAGGCTCCTGTTAGCAGCATAAGCAGACATTTCCGCTGCTGCTGCCGCCGCCAACTCCAAAAAGAGGCGGAGGAAAAGGAGCTCTTCCCCTTCCAAGTGTTTGACTTTCCATCCACTCTGTGCAGAGAGTAGAGGCACGTGAGGCAACCAGGACAATATCTTTTGTTTCGGGCTCTGAATATGCAGCAGCGTCAGAGTCCAACTTTTTTTTTTTCCCTTGGCGTCTTCTTGTATGGGCCGAGCCCCACTGCGTGTGTGTGAGAAAAAAAACAAAAACAAAACCTAACGCACTGGAGCAGTTACAACAGAACTCTGGGTGGGGGGGGGTGTTGCCATGAGGTGATTGCAAGAGTACGGATCAACTCTCTCTCTCTGTCCCCCTCCCACACACTCACACACACACACACACACACACTCCCTTCTCCAGGGGATACTTGAAGCCATTTGCTCATTCTGCTCCACTTTGCCTGGGTATTGTTGGGGTTCAAGCAGCTCTTTCCTTGTGTCGGACAGGTGCTTCCTTAAATGCAATGATCCTCTCATCCAAGAATGAGATTGAGAGGACAGATCACACATTTTAGAAGCACATTGCCTCTCCACATGGAAATGACTGCTGGAGACTTGAAGACTCCATTGCTGTTATTTTTGTTTCCCCAGTGTAGCATTTGTGGGGACATATTTGTTGTATTATATCTGAGGCATTTCAGAGACTCTATTGCAGTTGTACCACAGTTACAGTCAAGTATTCATTCTTATCAAATGTGCCTTCCACAAAAGAAAATATTTTCCTGTTCATTTCTACTTTGCCAGAGGTCAGCTTTTTCTTGTAAGCTACTGTTTCTGCTTTCGCTCTTGTCACTGTTAATGGTGGCCAAAGGTTGTGTGAGAATAAGAAAAAGTGAGTGTTGTTTTTGTTTGTGTGTGTTCCTCTGTGTGTGTTTGTCTGTGTGTTTGTGTTTATGAGTGTTTATGAGTTTGTGTGTGTTCCTCTGTGTGTGTTTGTCTGTGTGTTTGTGTTTATGAGTGTGAATGTCAATGTAAGTGGGGGAATTTTCCTTGTCTAAGTTAAAGAGTGAGTGAATGTGTGTGTGTGTGTGTGTGTGAGAGAGAGAGAGAAATAGTGAAGGTGTGTGTCTGTGTGTGTATGTGTAAAAGAGAGAGAGAGAGAGAGAGAGAGAGAGTGAAAGTGAGTGAGAGTGTGTGTGTGTGTGAGTGCATGTGTGTACTGCACTGGGGCCTCTCCACAGACAAGACAGTCCTACAGACAGACTGGGACACAGCACAGTCCCCTTTCTCCACACACACACACACACACACACACACACACACACACACACACACAAACACATACACACACACAAACACAGATTTGGCGAGTCCCGTTGGGCAGACAGAACAGATGGCAGTGAAAAGTCATTCACACGTTGCCGCACGCTCTCTCTCTCTGCACCCCCTCTCCACCCGCTGCACCCACCCACCCCACCCAACCCCACCCCTCACTCGCCAACGGAAGAAAAAATCCTGTCAGTGCACCCGCCGCCACCAATCACTCGCCGCAAATCCCCGGCGACAGTGCTGCCGGGGCGGGGAGACGGAGCTAAAGTGGGTTACTAAGCACTTTTCATTCCCGGCGAGTTTCACAAATGTGCCCTTGTCATCTTTTAAACGGGTCTCATTAAATATTCATGCACAGGAAGACACCTGCACGTCTCTCTCTGCCTCGGTCTCTCTCCATTGCACGCTCACACTCGTGAAACAATGCAGGACCAAAGCACTGAAAGTTTGGTGGGAGGGGTTTTCATTTATTTTTTCATTTTTAGGGTTGTTTTTTTTGGGGGGGGGGGGCGTTGTAGAGGGTGGGATTGACACCGCCCTGAGGAAGTGGCTTCTGCCCAGAGGGAGTGGGTGGTGCCTCGAGTCAGTCTGCGGCCCGCTGGCACTCGGCTCAAGCTACTCCTCCTCCTCCTCCTCCTCCTCCTCCGCGGTAAGGATGTTGCGACTGATCACAGATTTGTTGGGCTCTGTGTTCTCAGCTCAGTCGCTGAATGCAGTACAAGGCTGAGTGGCAGCGCTGGTCTTAGTTTCACTCTTTGTGCCAAAGTCTCCAACAGTCCCATTCTGTCAGGGCACAAGTGTAACATCAAGGCACACTGCGACATAAATGCTGTGCAGTGCTATTTTTACTTTTCATTAATTTGTTTGTTTGTTTTTTACGAAAAAAACTACAGATTGAGTGACTGAGAGGCAGAGAGGGACAGGGGTGGTTAAGTTAGAAAAAACTCAAAAAAAAAGTTGGGGGCAGTGTGAAGTTGTGTGAACGGTGGGTGTCGGTTGGAGGCTGGTTGTGGGGAGGTTGCGAGGGAGCAAATCTGATTTAAAATTTTTTAATGGGAAATGGTTTAAACAACAACAAAGCCACCAGCCCGGGTGAAGGAAAAAAAAAGAGAGAGAAGGGAAAAAAAAATGTACGAGTCAGGGTGCCTTTGAAGATATTTAATTAAAATCTAATCCTGCATTCTTAAAGGCTCACATAAATTAAGCTGTCAGTCAGGAGATTTATGCATTCACATTTGCATATTGCATACAATTCATCAATTACTCATGTTTGAAAGGCTCTCGTATCCCAGGGAGAGAAGCTGCCAGAGTGCCAACAGAGAGAGTGAGAGAGTAAGAGTGAGAGAGAGAGAATGAGAGAGAGAGAGAGAGAAAGAACAGAGAGAGCGAGGTGGGGCTTGCTGTGCCCACTGATGCCCAGGAGATGCCAGTCTCCATATGCCCGTGCATTCAACCAATACTGCTGAAAACTCCACAACCCCACTGTGCATGGAGCCAGAGGCTGGATGGGCTTTGTCTGAAACAGCACTTGCCTCGCCACAGCAGCCACTCCAACATTACATTTTCCCCTCGTACAGGAGCCAAGCTAAGATGCTGTAAAATAACAACGGCACCAACCATGGTGCATATTTCAAGAGCTGAGATGCAAACCCAGTCCATTTTCCAGAAATATATTCAACATTTCAATTTGATTAATAATAATTTGATATATTTTTAAAAACTTTTTTTTTTTTTAAAAGTCAGACTTATTTGTGCAGAGTTGTTTTGATTACATTTATTTTGACCTAGGACTGATAATTTTTTACACACTTCTGAAGGAGGAGTGGTTTTGTTTTTCAAGCAAACTCAGTGACAGCACCCTCACTTAACATTGCAACATATGTGCATACCACTATTAGAGTCAAAAGTCAGCTGATATAAAGCAATGGCACTTCCAATGACTGACACTGCATTAATGGCAGGTTTTGGGGGCTTTGATATGACAGGGGGAATGATTTGCACTTTAATTTGGTCAGCATGGGCAATAGGTCAGACTAAATGAGGGATCTGTGCAATAACTGAGAGGGTGCGTCAAGGAGCAGGAGAATGAGGGGATTAAGGATCTCCCCAGAGCACTGGCCTGGCTATGCTGGAGGAGCACCAACATCTCAGGCAACTTGAGCATCTGTGCTGTTTATGCACTACCATGACTGGTGGGAATGCAAACAACTTCACGCTAGAAACGAGAGTGGAGGACGAGACCTTCTCCTCTGCACGAGTAACAATGCTTCATTGATCCAGTAAACAATGGTTGTGTTCGCACGTTTTACTGAGTCCAGTCAATTAGCCCTGGACTGACTGAAGAAAAGCCCGGAGCTTGTGGTTTGTTAAAGCCCTTCAGCATTGAGCCACAAAGGCACGCCGGAGTCACTTTACTTTGAAGGAGATTCTCCTGTTTGCCTGCTAAAGTTTTTTGATTCAGGGAGCCTCCTGATAGCATATCATTCAGTGCTGACACACTAAACCAACGATGACTCATCAAAAATGGCTGTCAATCACTTTATACCACACATACACACACACACACACACACACACACACACAAGCTGTCCTCACATCCGTAACTTAAGTAACCCAGAAATGGCCTGCCAAGTGTTCAGAGGCAACAGAGAGTAGAGGACAGACAGAGTCATATGGAAGTGAGGGATGAAGAGGTAGAAGTAAAAAGAAAAAAGCAAAGGTGCTACAAAGAGAAGAGAAACATGCCAAGATGAGCAGTGAGTGGAGCAAGATAGAGAGAGAAAAGAAGAGAAAGACAGCGACAAAGGTTGAGAGAGGGAGACAGAGAGGAGAAAAAGAAAGAGAGAGAATAAAGCCAAAGAGAGAGGAAGAGAGAGGGCTTCCGCTGCGGTTCCTTTTTAAGTCCTGAGTGCAGGGCTCTCACGCTGAGCAGTCCCAACCTTCACGTCAGCTCAGGGAAAGACGTGTCATCCCCATTCACACATCACGCTGGCGGGGGCCTGTCAGGGAGCCGCCAACCCCAGACTGATGCCTGCCTGCCTGCTTGCCTGCCTCCCTCTCCTTCCCTTGCCTTCCTTGTCTCCCTGCTCTCTCTCTCCCTCCCTCTTGGCCCAGGCCAAGGAATGGCTGCAGTCAGCTCCAATCAGCCACACAGAGTGGATGGCATCTGCCCGCGTCAGGCCGAAGGTTAATGCTACGCAAGTGCAATCGCAGAGGCCGGGACACACATAAAACGCATACAGAGCAGGGGTGCGTGACCGGCAGGGTCAAACACACATGAGTGTGTTATGCTGTGGTAATGGGAAAACTAAAACAGCCGCATTAAACAGTTGCAGTACAGCATAGCATGCTGCATAAATATGCACCCTGTGTCTCAGAAATGTATTCAGTGCTGTGCAGACAGGGGTGCTTGTGTGTGTCTGTGCATGCATACGTGTGTATGTATATGCACGTGTGTGCTAATGCTAATTTATATGTCTGTGTCTGTATGTGAGTGTGTGTGTGTCTGTGTGTGCGTCTGGTTGCATTAAGTCAGTAACATCCCATTTTTATGCCAAGCATTACTCACTAAACGAGCGATATATCTTCACTCCACCCCATCCTTGACGATTCAAGTGCCCGCCCCCCAGCCCCCCCTACCAGTAGTAGGGAGCAGATGGGGTTAAGCGTGTGCACAAACACCTGCGTGCCAGCAGGGGTGCCGCTTGGAGGGGGCAAGGTCACACTTGCTCCCCTGATGTACGCACATTCTTCTTTTATCATTTCATCAGTGAGTGAATTGAATGTTTGGAGCAATTCAATATGTGGCGGATTAAGGCCATTCCCCCCACCCTTCCACTCTTAATTTGGACGGGGTGACTTAGAGCCAGAGCTAGGGAGGAGGTGTGTGTGTGTGTGTGTTTGGGAGGGTATCTAGGGGTGGGTGGTTGCCTTTGGCTGCCTTCACAAGGCCCCATTATCTTGATTGCTGATTGTCCGACACACACGCTGTCGTTAGCATTAGTGCTAACGGGTACCGAGCAGTAAAAATGGAGGGGGAGAAAGCAAAGGGATGGGAGGAAGGAAGAAAAGGGGTGGAAAACAAGGTGATGCATGCAAACAAACCCCACCTTGGATGCCTGGTGCCCAGGAGCCTCTACACTCTCTGAGATGGCTGTGGAACTACGTACATCATCTCTTCGTACGTACATCTCATCATACTTTGTCTGGGGCAAAGGGTGAGGGAAAGACAGCTCAGGGTTGGGCTGGTTGTGATGGAGCTGCCTGGCCCGCACATATCTGCCAGGGGCAAACTACTCTCTCTGGAACAGGTTGCAGTCCACACACACACACACATACACACACGGCAGATGGGGCTTCGAAGGCTCCCAGTCTACCTCTAAAAAGTGAAGGCTCGCAGGGCTCCACAGGAGAGAGGTTGAGATTGAGTGGGGGCCAAGCTCTGGTCCCTGTGGCACTGCCTTTCTTTTAAATATAAAGTACAGCACCATGACACCCCCCACCCATCCACCCCCTTGAATCCCCAACCCCGAAACTGGCCAGGACCTCCACCCATAGGTCCCACAAGGCTCCCTTTGTTCTAGCTCATTACGCCCAGGAATTCCAGCTGTAGTGCTTTCATTAAAAAGAGACAGGGGACGTTAGTACCAGCGGGAGCAGGGAGCCATTTTCAGTTCAAGAGGTGAACCTTTACTGGTCCCACGTACCCATCCAACCTGTCCTAAATGAAGAGAGAGAGAAAAAAATGAAAAAGAAGAATGAATGGGCGGATGGAGGGAGGGATAGGAGAATGTGATGATAGAGAGAATGGGGGGGGGGGGGTGAGAGAAGAGCGAAGAGAGGGGGAAGGGGAAAAGGATGGGATAAGATGGGGCGTAGAATCTCTGTCTCTACCCCACCACCCCACCCTAAGAGGAATTTGCACTCGGCTGGATTTCCTTTAAGTGCTGCTGCCTGCGACTGACACAGCCTAGCTTTTAACTTAAGTAGCTGCTGCTCATAATTTTTCCAGCCCCCCCACCACCACCCCCCCCCACACACACACTGCTCTGCTTGGCTGTGGCACTCTGGAGCTCCTCTCAGTATTGAGTAAATGTCAGGAGCCTTCCCTCCTGCTGTCCACGACCACGCCACAGGGAGAGGGGGGAGGGGCTGAGGAGCAGGCTGGAGGAGTAAGAGGAGGAGGAAGAGGGAACAGAGGTAGAGAAAGAGGAGAAAAAAGAAGAGGAGGAGGAGGAGGAAGAGGAGGAGGAGGAGAAAGAGGAAGCAGAGGAGGAAAGGGAGGAAGAGAAGGTGGAGGAGATGGGTGTCAATCATCTCTTCCTCCTCTCTCTGGATGTCAGGAGAAGGAGCGGAGGGGCAGTTGAGGGTGGGGGATGCTTGCAGTTTGTTTGTGGCCCATTATCTGAGGCCATCAATCAAGGCCATAGGCCATGGGCCATGAGCTCTGGCATGGTCTGAGCGCACACAGGGCTCCCAGTGAACGCATCCAAATGAACCACCAAACACCAAGTGGGACTGTGTGTGGACATGGCCTAATCTCTCCCTAGTGTCACAGAAGAAAGTCTAGAACTGGAATATTTCCATTTCGGTAGACTGCAGGAATTAAGTGTATTTAAATGTTAAATGTGATGACCCAATGAATAATGTATAGTATATATGTATACATGTTATATAATGTAATGATACAAGGGGTGAGGGTGTGTATTTGTGGAGATCATTCTAGTGCTGCTTTTTGGACTAGAGTTTTTCAAGGACAAAGAAAAAAAAATCCATTAGCATTAAAGACTGAGAGAAGATGTTCCATTGCATTCTTATAAGTAAAGGATACATGAGTCAATATGTGTGATTGCGTGTGAAGAGACACAGACAGAGAGGAGAGAGAGGGGGGGGGGGAGAGAGAGAGAAACAGGTCAATAGAGAGTTCAACTCCCCAGTGCTCAGCAGGTCTGTTGCCATCCCCCGCCCCCCTCTGTCTCTTCCCCTCACGCGAGGCCAGGCGCCCTCCCTCCTAAACTGTGCTTGACCCTCATCACGGACGGACGGAGGTGCACAACGCCACACACACACACACACACACACACACACACACACACACACACACACACACACACACACACACACACACACACACACACACACACACACACACAGACACACACACTCTCATCTCACATTAAAAGCCTCCCTCAACACTTCTTTTCCAGCTCACTTCCTCCTTTCATACTCCCTCTCTCTCTAGTCCATCCTTCTCTTTGCATCTCTCTCTCTCTCTCACTCCCTCCCTCTTTCTCTCACTCACTCACTCTCTCTATTTTCCACTCCCTCCCCTTCTCCGGTCTTTCCTTCTCTCCTCCCTCTCTTCTCCTCCTCTTCTCTCTTTTTCTGTCTCACTCTCTCTCTTTCTCTCTCTCTTTTCTATTTCCCTCTCTTCTATCTCTTCTTCAGCAGCTCCTGTATTGACTCGGGTGTTGGGGAGGTGATGGCGGCTGATTTACCGAAGGGTCTGCAGCAGTGGTGTCGGCTGACAAGCCCCTGAGATACGGTGCTATGTGGCTCCCTTATAAATAGAAAAAGGAGAGCCTGATAAACGCTCATCCCCACCCCTGCCTCTGGGGCAACCAGGCGGAGGTGGGGCTGGGGCTTGGGATGGTGATGGGGCTTGGGATGGTGATGGGGCTGGGGCTTTAGCCTGCCTGGATGTCCAGATGACAGGCAGGATGGAGATGTGGGTGGTGGCTGAGTGGTGCAGCATCATGTGCATGGAGACAGACTAAGAGACGTGCATGGATGCTGTGTGTGTGTTTGTGTGTGTATGATAGATCTGGAGAACCTGTTATCTGGGCTGAAATGAGGTTGGGGCTAATGTATGTGTGTGTGTGTGTCTGTGTGTGTCAGTGTTTGTCTGTGTGTGTCAGTATGTGTCAGTGTTTGTCTGTGTGTGTGTATGTGTTTGTAATTGTGTTTTTGTTTGTACATGCCCTCCAGCATGCCCTAGAGTTTTCCCCTCTTTACTGTGTGACACATGGCTGCTTTCCCCCAGCCCTGCTGTGGCCACACAAATGACCATGCGACCCCAGTGAGTGTAGCTGTCGCCATCCATTCAGCCTGGGTGGCCAAGGCCTGACACGGGCACGTCCCACTGCTGCTGGGGAGCCACTGTGGGGAGTCTGCTGCTTTCACTCACACACTCCTCCCAGGATGAGCTAAACACCCATGCACACACACACGCACATGCACACACATGCATAAATACAGAGTCTGTATACAGACATACACAGGCACAGTCTCACACACAAGCACACAAACACACACTTACCTCACTTGAAGTCAGTAAAATACAGCTATTAGCCCTTAATCTTTAAGACCTCCCTGCTATGATGTCATTCTAGTGTTCCTGCATAATGATGAAAAACAAAATATGTGTGCTTCATGTGACGACGCAAGCACCCGGTCTGCTCTCTCTCTCTTCTCTCTCTCTCTTTGTCTCTCTCTCTCTCACACACACACACACACACACGCACGCACACACACACACATACACATACACACACACTGGAACAATTACCAGCGACTTTCTGCTTGCAGGTCACTAGAAGTAAGACACCATGATGAATGTGGTCTGTGTACTGAACCAGGGGCTCCACCCCACCAGGATCCACCCTGGCTTGTTCAGACTTGATGCGAGAGGGTTGAAAGACTGGCCAGAATAATAAGGCTGTGTGTGTGTCTGTGTGTCTGTGTGTGTATATGTGTTTAACTAGACCAAACAGGAGGACACCCGTACAGCACTGCATGGTTTATGTGTGCAGCTAAATCTTATTACAGATCCTTAATTCTCCTCAACAGAAAGGTCACTGACTTTGAGTGAGATTTTCAAACAGCTGAGCCCAACACAAAAAAAGCTCACCACATGGATTACAAGCTCTCTTTCAACTTCAAAACAAACACATCCTCTTTTTTCTGTCATTTTCTCTCTCTCTCTTTCTCTATCTCTCTTTTTCTCTTTCTCTCCCTTGAGTCTCAAGGTTCAAATCCCACTCAATTAAATCAAATCTACTTCCCATAATTCTGTCTCTCATGGTTTCCAAAGCTGACAGCAATCGGCTTTCTTTCTCTCTCCTCTCCTCTCCTCCATCTTTCTCTCTCTATGAGCTCCTATGTGTCACCCTCTCCAGCTTTCTACTTATTTCATGTCAGAGATGAAGTGTGTGTGTGTGTATGTGTGTGTCTGTGTGTACAGGGTGAGGGGTGTTCTATCTGACACAGGAGGATTGGGAGCTCCCATTCAGACAATAGGGTGGACTGGCAGAAGTGAACAGGGATTAAATTTCCCGACATTATCGCTTGACGGACTGTTCCAAGGGCACGCTGAACAGGATTCTGGGGGATGGCAACAACACCCACACTCTCCACCCACACCCCTTCATGCCCCTTGTCAGACCCACTACACCACACACGCTGCTGACTCACTTACTCTCTCAAACACTCACACTCACATACGTACTCACAGACACACATGCAACCCTAACACACATACAAGCACACACACACACACACACACATCACCTACCTCCACCTCTTCTCAAAGCTGAGAGGCTGCTCATTGAGGATTAGTGTCA